>BSSO01001003.1:0-26705 GCA_030267885.1 Mesembryanthemum crystallinum
TAAGGTAGTGGAGGGGTGTTTTAGGGAAGTTATTGGATATATTGGTTTTTGAAAGCTAATTGTGGGACAAAAATATTGGTGTTTTTGAAAGCTAATTGCGGGACAAAAATATTGGTGTTTTTGAAAGCTAATTGCGGGACGGAGGGAGTATATAAATATATTACTTCATAGTAATAACTTGGTGGGGAACAAACAAAGACACAAATGAGATTAAGCAATGGGGCTGAGCAACTTGAATGATTGTGATTTTATAATTCCTTATTGTCAAACTATCACAGAAAGAAAAACACAAAAAGGAAATACTGCAAGCAATTATTTATGGACTAGGAGAATCTAATGGCAGGAATTTAGAATAAAGAATGATTATCACTCTAATCACCTACAAAGAGAGGGCCCCACCTTTGACTGGCTAAAGGGGTCCACACCATGCTGCACATGGAGGGCTTCATTGAAGAGAGAGAAAGGGAAACCCTTAGGAATTGCATTTATGTCAATCTCTTCCTTTGTCTCCACCTTCCATGTCCTATCATTGTTAGTTAGTGTAAATGTGTAGTTTCCTCCTTGGATCAATTGAGCATTTGATTCCTTCTCTGTTTATCCTTTTTCTTTATTTTTCCCCATCTCATCAAACAAGCTCATGTCATGTGACATTGCATCTGGCATCAAAAAATGATAGTAGCATATGTTAATTTCAGGCATCCAATGCAAAAACACAGAACAATATTAGTATACAGTAAGACCTGACAGAAGTAGAAAAAATCAGCACTCCCAACACCGACATCGGTTAGTATAATTATGATGTATTAACCCCTCCAAATAATAGTCAGTCTTGTAACGTAATTTGAACTAGTGATGTGACTATTGAGGCTCTGTTCATTTCAATCAAACTGCGCTAAATTGAACTGGAGTCGATCGAACTGAATGGATAGTATGTGGGAGAAAAAATAAGTTGGAGGACTATACTAAACTGAATGTAATATGAGAACATCGTCACAACGAAGCAAACAAAAGCCTGATTTAGAACAGCAGGTGTTTAATTTACTGATGCAAATGAGATGAAATTTGGATGGACCACAGTATTGTTCCCTCAACCCCCGACTAAACATGGGACTCACAAGAATTCAAATTACCTCGGTCAAGGGATGCTTCAGAGGACAATGTATGTGTACCTGTCAAGACTAAGTATCCATCTCGAAACCTGCACTGTGGGATGAAAAAAACTGATACCATAAGCATAGAGAGGTGAAGGGTTGGCAATTAGATTTAGATAAGGGTATGAAGAGCAGTTAATCAGTGAGTTAGCTCCATCAACTTGTCTACCAGCACCAGAGTTGATATTGTGATCTAAATCCGGGTCAGAGAACACAACGGATTTAGAAACAAAAGTTTGACATCATTCAGCATTTCTGCAACAGTTCAAGCTATTAACTATGCGGCTTTAGATTTTAACTTTGACATCATTGTTGCTATGAAGATGCTAATCCTTCTTCCTAGTTCTTAGAAAAGCAGCGTTACAGAGAGAATTTAAGAACTGGAAAATGAAGAAGATAATAGTAATTCAGAACAAAAAGCATGCACCCAGGATTTTGGCTTGAAGACGTATCATGTCAGCCAAATTTGAACTTCCAAGAAGTTACTAATAGCTAAGAGACATTTTCAAGAACATGATCGACCACCGGAGAGGCGAAAATATATGGTACATAAGCTCCTACGGACCCATTATTCAGAAAAGCCAAAGACTGGGCTTATCAATGACAGCACTGTAAGCTAAACATTAAGCTAGATTCTACTATAGCAGCTAAGGAAGTCCACACAAATCAACACACATCGGATTATTGGACTCCACAAGAAATAAGCCTGGCACTGGAAAGGGGGAAAGAAAACTTCAGAGAGGAAATAAGAAAGAGATTAATTTTATATGTTATTTGTTCCAAATCAGGCACTAACTATTCACCACCACACACACCACCAAAAAACATAATATTGTTCAAAGTTCAGGAAGGAGAAGAACAAAGACACTATAATCTCATTTCATCAGCTGATTTTTCACTGTTTCTTACATTCCTACCCTATTATCCCCAGTCATGACAGAACCTAAATTTCTATAGTGACAAATGAATTAAGGTTTAATACATCTTACTCAGCTAAAAGATTAATTCACTAAAAACTGCGATGGGGGAATCATATATCGTTCTATGTTCACTTTTATGTTTCGTAGGGATAAAGAACACAAACAGTAAATTCTAAATTAAGACAAATATGATAATTGAGAAACAAGGATTGCCATAGCACTTTGAGGTTCATCCAAAAATTTCATGATAAAATAAGGAACATTTAAATAGATATTTCAGATATAATAGAAGTACGAGTGCTTAATTCAACTGTACCTCTTTGTGATGCAAAGAAGATGTATCCACATCAACATCTCCAGTCAGCGTAACAGTGTGCCTTTTTATCAGTCTGCTTGTTTAAGATAATTGCAATGGGCAATATTCCAAGTCATTTGGATTTTTGATGCAAACCCAGCCTGAACATTGCCCTTAGCTTCTAAAGATAGAGCTCTTGAGCTCTCTTAACTACTTGAGACAACATCAACTGTGTTTCGAATGACCTTAATGAGCTTACAAGTACATTTTCAAGATCCCTTTCTTCCGCCTAGCAGTTTTGATTGTTAGCCTTCAGTAGATGCAAAGCTTACATTGGAACCTGATAAGATAATGAAGGAAAAAATCAACAACACATAAACCACAGAACTTGGAGCACATAAGAGGTGATTAAAAGCTCAATTACTACAAGTTCCTTCAGAAAAGGTAACACAATCAGCTAGACTTACGAAACAACTCTTACTTACACCCTAATAAGATCGAACAATTTTATCTACTTAGCACACTCTCACTCCCAATTTTCCTATCTTACAGCACATCGCTGCACTGCCAAGTTAGTAAAAACCAATCCTTTTCCTTTAAGAAGCTCTAGATATCAACATTTTCACAGATACACTTGGCAGGACAAACACATCAACCAGATTCTGAAATCATCGCATGTTTATGTTCTGGTGTTAGCATTTAAGTTTAATTAAGTGTACTGTCTTCCTATCTAAAAGGAATAGCACTTAAGTTCAGTTCCTTTTTGTCCACAAGGATTGACCAAATGCCAAACGTTCCATCTATTCTTCTTAGACGCAAAGAATGTACCTGAACGCGTTCGTGGGTTACGCTTGATTTGACTTGGTTTCTGTCGCCGCTTATCAGATTATTGCTACAAATATTGATAGTATATGCCTCCAACTATAAAACCTAACACTTCATATTCACTGATACCAAATAAATGATTAAACTATCACGTCTTATTCTTATTAGTTATTATCAACTAAACAATTAGCATAACAAAAGTGCCAAATTCATGGAGCTCTAATTCTGCACATCTTTGTATAATGTCATGCAACTAATACTTCTTGTGAGATCTTGAAATTCATCAATAGACTACACACTTTGATACCAAGTACATTCGTGGCACACTCAAAGCTCTACCCAAGGAGCCAACTTGGGAGTTCATACAGTTTACAGCATCACTTGCATGCTGTAAATATTGTTCTGAAAATTTAACTTTGCAGGATACCAGGAAGCACACAACAACCAAACGATGGGCTGCTGCTGTTAAAAAGTTGCATGTTGAAGTGAGGAAGGGGGGAAGGAGTAAATTATGAAACAGCTAACCTGGAAGTGGAAATCCTTGCTTCTGAGAAGCTATCAAATGCTTTATATAGAGCTCAACCCTTTCAGCAGTATCATACATGTTCCTCTGTTTCACTTTATCCAACAGCAACCGACATGTTTGATATCTTGGTGTCAGCTCCTTACCTATCATTTCCTCAAATAAATGGAAAGCCCATTCACATCGATCAACTCTACAAAGATGATGAATCAAAAGTGAATACGTTGAAACATCAAGACTAAGATGATGCTTGTTAACCATATCATCCAGGAGCTTGCTCAACTGACTATATGTTCCTAATCTAAAACAGGCTCTTAGCAATGGGTAAAATGTCCTAAGATCTGGCTTACACATCCCTGCCTTCTCCATATCTTGAAGAATGTTAAAAGCCATATCTTCTCGACCATGATGGCAAAGCATGCAAATAAAGGCATTGTAGGTAGAAGTATTTGGAGTAACACCATTCTTAGGCATCTCAATCTCAAAAACATCAAAGGCTTCCCTTGTCCGTTCCGCTTTTCCAAGTGTATGAATCAATGCATTGTAAAAAAAGATGTCAGGTTTACACCCAGCAGATTTTGCTCTATCAGCTATTTTCAGAGCATCTTCAAGTTTTTCAGCCTTGGTTAATAAACACATTACAGCTGTGTATGTAACAACACTGGGCTGGCAGCCCTGGGCTTCCATCACATCAAGTACCTCGTGTACCTTACCCAAGTTAGATAGTTGGCAATAAGACTCGATGATAATTGAGTAGCTTATCACAGATGGAGGAAAGCCGTGTCCCTTCATCTCTTCAAGCGTCCAATGCGCTTCTTCTACCCGCTTGATTTTGCACCATCCATGTATGAAAATATTAAATGTGTGCGCAGTTGGTGGAATAATTGATTTAAGCTCCAAGAAGATTGCACGGGCCATCTCAACTTGCTTCTCTTTGCAAAGCGTATCAAGCAAGATATTCATAGACTCCGTGTTCTTCTCCAATCCAAAAGTCCCCAACTCATCAAATGTCCTCACAGCATCCTTCCATTGATGAGCACCAGCATACCTTCTCATCATTTTAGCCACAGTTTTCAGAGAGACCAAATTTCTCTCATGCATTTCACCCACCAATCCCCTCATCCTATCAAACTGCCTCGCCTTCCCTAATATGTCTACCATCAAATCGCATGCTTCGGGCAAATGCTCGAAACAGGGGTGCAAACTCGCCCATTTAAAAATGCTCAATGCAGATTTCCAATCGTCTTTGAAACGACACAGCAATGTGTCAACAAGGGTATGATTTACACTGATTGCAGAACAAGCTTCATCATTTATCAAGGAACTCAGAATCTCATCCTGACCACCTCCGACACGGATTTTGTGAGCAACTACTTCAAGGTCAGATAAATTTGAGAAGTCTCCAACTTGACCAGTTGGAGAAGTGGCAAAAGTTGAAATATTTGCATAATGATGGCATTTAGCAGAAGTCTGCACCAAAATCAAAGGGACCGACCGCATCAACAACTTGAAAACCCTTCTATTCAAACAATTACTTATTTGGGTCATCAACAAGAGGTGCTTCATTGGGTGAGGAAAGGGTATATAAGGCTGGCAAATTTTGTCTCCTGCAAAAATCCCAATTCCAAAAGAAACAAAATGACATAGAGTATTAAAAACTGATTTCTACTTGGGTTTTCAAGGAATACCAAATAATTGAATGCCCATAAATTTTAAAGACATAGAAATAAGAATCAAAGAACAAGAGAAGAAAAGAACGTCGGACATGTTCGATACCCTTTTTTCATGAGAAATAAGAATTTAACATATGTAATATGTTCAAAGAAAGCAAGGAATGAAGATCACTCTACTTCTAACTAAAGTTTTGAGAGAGAAATTACCTAAATACTAGCTTTTTTGGTTTTGCGTTACTTGAATAGTAATGAACAAACAAGAGATTGGGAGTAGGGTTGTCAATGGATCAGATTCGGATCAGGTGGGGCATCACCTGCATCCACCTGAATATCTAATCCACTCCACTCATCCACCCGTCACCCGCAAAACACTCCACCTGAATTCGACAACCCATCAGGGTAAATAGGTGGATTGGGTGGTTAACGAAGGATAGAAAACGCTAAACTAAATGCGGATTGCAAGGCCTTATATTTATGCATAACGCTAGAATAGTTATTTAAAATTATTCTTTATAAAAGCTAGTTTGGAGCAATTTGGAGAGATTGTTCGAGTTGACTAAGGGTGTATTTATTTCAAGGTACCAGTTGTGCATTCACTTCAGATCGTTTAGTTCACATCAATTCAAATTACAGTTATGCAACTTGCTTTTCATTTCAACTGAGATCATCAGTAAAAAGAACACAGCCTTAATATGGCCTCATATATTACTGAACAAGTATAGCATAGGTTGGCATATCCTCTAAGGCTAGTCCCCGTTTCTTTACCATTTCGAACAGGAAAAATACTAGAAAGGGACATATAATCAAATGCAAAGCTAATTTCAGTGACCTATTACCTATTTCAGAAAACCTGAAATATAGGAGTAATACATTGTCTAAGACAAAAAGGGAAGAGGTCCAACATCATATTCCTACCAGCTGAAATGCATTTTTGCAATCATAAGTTCATCAATTCAGCCTCTTAATCAAGCTCATACAAAGAATAACACAAACACTAACATGAACAAGAAAAATACTGAAAATTCGAATTGAAGGCGGACATTTCATTCAAAATGCAAGAATTTTGCTGGAAAAACGAATTTTCTGAGCATTGAGCCTGGTATCATTTCTTGGCAGCAGTTTTTAGAAATTGAATATAAACAAAAATCAAACATAATCAATCGATGAACTTCAAAATTGAAAGTAAACATGCTGTAAAATTGAACAAAAATTTGGTTTCAAAGAACCCTAGGGCTAGGGAAAACCGGAGAAGAGAAAGAACATACCTGGTGACGGAAGGACCGATCGGTGCCGGAAAAAATGGCGATTCCGGTAATAAACGAGCCAACGGAGAAGATTGGTGCTGGGCCGGCCAGTGCGTAGAGTTGAGTAGACGACAGTTTGAAAGTGAAGGTCTTTGAATTAACGGAAGAAATGTTATTTATATTTATATGGGGAGTATATTAAACAGTCGAGTCGAGCCGAGCTTGAGTTTGATTGAGCTATACATATTGAGTTTGAGCTCGATAACTTTATCCGATATCGAATTCGGCTCGATTAGGCAAATGAGCCAAGTTTGAGTTGTATATGAGCCGAATTCGACCCAAATATATATTGATTTTGAAAGAAAAAAGAAAATATATTGATATTAGTATTATTGAGCTTTAACATGAACTATTTGTGAATATAAACGAGTAGAACGCAGTTCTATTTCTAGTTCACATAACGACCTTCAAAAATTGCTCGTGATCGCTTATTTATCAACAAACAAGCTCTACCCAAACTTGTTCATGAGCAGCTCATGAGTCTATCAACTCATTCACAGTTATATACTCACAAGTCTATCAACTCATTCACAATTATATTCGAGTAGAAACCGTTATAACTGCTATTGCTAAAGGTTAAATCTAATTTTTGTGGGTTTTTTTCTCTTTTTATTGGGATTTTGGGTTAAACACAAGTAGACACATCCTTAACTTCGCAATTGAAAGACATACTCTAACTCCATAGGAGCACATAATTGATTCTTTTCATTTTGACTTTCAATTCAGTTCAATTTTAATTCCGTTTAGAATGGCATATAAAGATCCGTTTGTTATTTTAGATTGTGTTAGTTTAAAATAAGGATTTTTTGTTGACCACTACCTTATATATATAGGGTAGTTGGCAACTAGATACCTTTTAAAACTTTTTTTGTTCAACACTACATTATAAGACCTTTTTTTTTTGCCATAGAGATACCTTAGGCCAGATTTCGATGGAATTTTAATTTTTTGGACCATTTTGCCCTCACATGGGACGCACGTGGTCACTTAACGTGATGTTATTTTTTTTTCTTTTTGTTTTCCCTCTTTATTTCTTTCTTCCCTATTTGCTTTATTCTTCATTCAAGACACTCCCAACCTCAATTTCTCCACTCTCTCTCATTCAAAATTTGTGCATATTTGAGGAAAATGAGTTGATTTTGTCCCAAAAATTTGCAAGGAAGGGAATTTCGAGCAAAAAGAAGGTAAATTCTTTCACAATTTTTTTAATTTAGGTTGGTTAATTTTGTTTTCTAAGAATTAGGGTTTGGGATTGAATTGGAAAAATTTTGAGGTGTTTGAAGTATGAAAATGAGAAGCTCAATGTAAAGCTGAAAATGTTGAGAAACAAGATACCAAAAGCATAGGGTTTGGGTTGGTCCATTTCTTTCGCTTTGAATTAGGATTTGTGATTGAACTTGGAAATTGGATCTTTATTTTTGTGTAATTTGAGTCGAGGAGGGAAAAAATCAAAAAGAAAAAAATAGCAGTGACTATGCATATCCCACGTGAGGGCAAAACGGGTCAAAAATTTTAAAATCCACCGAAATCCCGACAGAGGTAGCTCTGTGGCAAAAAAAATGTCCTATAAGGTAATATTGAACAAAATTTATTTTAAAAGGTATCTAGTTGCCGACTACCTATATACTCCCTCCGTCCCCCACTTACCTTAACAAAACTCCCAAAATCAAGTCCCCTACTTACGTTAAAATAATTATATTTTCCTCATATTTTCCCTTATTTACCCTCCACTATCCCTTACATAAGATAAAAAATTATACTTTCTCTCTCCAATCACTCACTCTCTCTTCACATTATTTTAATGTTTCTCACACCACTCTCCATTAGTTTAATGTTTATCAACCAATGACAAAATAGTCCAAATATACCCTACTTAATTCTTGTGTGAATAGTGCAATGTTAGGGAAAGTGATGGACGGAGGGAGTATAAGGTAATGGTCAACAAAAATTCCTTAAAATAACTACCATGTTTTCAGTAACTTATTATCATTCATTTATCAAGATCCAATTTACTTTTGAAAGACTCTCTGAAAGAGCAAGTGAAGATTGTAGCACCAATTCATTGATGATGAAATAACACAGCAATGAGGAAAGTAAAATGTGCATTTAGCTGATGAACCAAACTCTTGTCCATAACTTCCATTAAAGCAACAACGAAAAACTGTAATCTTTGTATCATAAGCTCCACCTTCTTCCTAAACATAAAGAGACTACTCCATAGTTTTTATTCACTGAAAAAACTTAAAAACAGACATCAAATTCTTTCAATTTTCTCTTCAAAGGATTAGTCCGATCCATCAAGCTTGAACGGAAGCCATGTGAACGATCAAATCGATCACCCTCGAGCTGCAGAACACAAGCAAGTTTCTCTTGTGAGTTTTCAGATGAGAAATCAAAGATAGCAACTTGTAGTATCGGTCTTAAAAACGCTACCATTAAGATTAGAACTTGACTAATTACCTGTAACCCCATTCATTGTCGTACCAAGAGACCAACTTAACGAAGTTTCCATTCAAAGCAATTCCGGCCTTGGCATCAAAGATACTCGACCTACACACAAGTTCATCGGTGAAAATGTTCTTCAAGAATAATACCATCCAACAAACAAAAACTCCAAATTTGATATGTTTAGTGGTCAATTAATGTATAATTCAGATCACGGTTTCTACAAACTCGTCGAGAAATCAGTATAACTCAAAATGGTAAGCTGCATTACCTGCTATCACCTACAAAATCTGTGGAAACAACGTCGTCTTCAGTGTAACCGAGGATGCCTTTGAGGTTGCCCTCAGATTCCTCCCTGGTGAACAAAGAACAAACATAATCAGGAACAGAAACCAACAAAATACTTAAAGCCTTTGCAAAAACCTCAAGTATAAGGCTTACTTCATGGCGGCTTTAATGTCCTCATAAGTAGCTGCCTTTTCGAGCCTAACGGTGAGATCAACAACCGAAACATCAACAGTTGGGACACGGAACGACATTCCGGTTAGCTTGCCATTCAATACTGGGAGCACCTTTCCCACAGCCTGTTGAATCCCAAGTTAATTATCAAATCCACTTACAGAATTAAGTATTAACACAGGTAACCTTAACCATATAAATACTTCGATTAACACTATGACAATATAGTAATTGTTATATTCGCATCAAAAAATATATTCCTAAAATTATATATTATGAGGTTTGCTAAACAAGACCATTCAATTGTACCTTTGCAGCTCCAGTGCTGCTCGGGATGATGTTGAAGGAGGCAGCACGTCCGCCCCTCCAGTCTTTGCTCGATGGCCCATCAACAGTTTTCTGGGTAGCTACATGAAATAGGAAAATCGATGTCAATTTCAATTGATTTATGTTGTTGATCAAAAAAAAAAAAAATTAGCAGATTGGGTAGGTCTTAATGATGTTACCAGTAATGGAGTGGACAGTGGTCATAAGTCCTTCCACAATGCCAAATCTGTCATTGATGACCTTAGCTAAAGGAGCAAGGCAGTTGGTGGTGCAGCTAGCATTTGAAACAATGTCGAGTTCGGGTTTGTATTCCTTCTCATTGACACCAACAACAAACATTGGTGCATCTTTGCTTGGGGCTGAGATCACCACTTTCTTTGCTCCACCCTTAATAAAACCCACAAAAAGGAAATCAATACTCAGACACAAGCAGCTAGTAGTCCTGGTTGAGCCCGTCTCACCACCCATAAACAATTGTGGGACGCGCTCACCCTAACAAAATGTCACCCATGTTCTTACATAAACTCAATACTAATGATGATGTGGCAGGTGGGTCTCAGTCTCACATTGAAACCATGGTATACATATTTTGTTAACTCAATTGAATTTTGCATAGAAAATGTCCAAATTAAGGTGATTTACCTTCAAATGAGCAGCAGCCTTTTCTTTGTCAGTGAAAACTCCAGTAGATTCAACAACAAAATCAGCTCCAGTCTGACCCCATGGGATCTCTTCTGGGTTCCTAATCAATTATTGCACAAAAAACATAATTACATAACAAATATAGACAAATTTGGGTTTTAATCTGAATCAAATCCAACTTAGAACTAACATAGAAAATCCTTCTCCGAAAATAAAAAATAAAAAAAAAAACATAGAAAACCATGTCATAAACCACAGTATACAAGTATTTCAAACTAAGACCAAAAAAACAAAAAATAACAAAAAATAAATAAATAAATAAATAAAATAAAAAGAAAAGAATTTGAGTTACCTAAAGCCAAAAACAGCCACAGATTTTTCACCAAAGAGAAGGGTATTTGAATCCTTGACCTTCAATTCATGGTGCTTCCATTGCCCATGTACACTATCATACTTGAACATGTAAGTCTGCAACCCAGAAATTTGCATCCAATCCCATCAGTTACCCAACAGAGTATTGAATATTGAGTATTAAAAATCTTTTCTTTTTGTTAAATTATTGTAGTAGATGGGGGAAAAAAAAAAAATACCATGTAATCAGTTGAAATGAAAGGATCATTGACAGCAACAAGCTCAATATCATCCCTTTGAAGAGCAACCCTGGCAACCAATCGACCAATCCTTCCAAATCCTACAATAATAAAATTAAAAAAAAAAAAACACAAATTAAATTAGAGGAAAATTAAAAAGACCCAAGTAAAAAAAATCCCCACAAATTAGAACAAAAAACAGTAACAATACCATTAATTCCAATCTTGATCTTCTTCTCACTCCCTGTTTAAAAACCAAATACCCAAAACAACAAAAAAGTTGATCATCAGAATCAAACACAAAAATTGAAAAAAAAAAAAGCAACCAGCTTTTGTTGAAAGGGAAGAAATTAAGACTTACCCATGATTTGTAGAGGCAAAATTGAATGATTCAAAGCAGAGATAAGAGGGTTTTCAGAACAGAGTTGAGAGAAAAGATGTGGGTTTTTGTGATGAAAAAATGGGAAATTTGGTGGGGTTATTTATAAAGAGGTGGTAATGAGGGTTTAACAGCGGTTTTAGGGAGCTGCTGATTTGTCAATACCAGGATGAGCCAGCCATCTACTCAAAGATGTGTTTCTTGGACAAAAAGAAAGTTAATTTTGCCGGTGGTTTTTTGTTCTGGAACTTTCAAAATTCCATTTTTACTTTATTGGGTTGATTCATTGAAATTTTCTGAAATCCAGCAACTAATCATATCTTACACTAAAATTAGTACTAGTATTTGATATAATCATTGGTTTAGTTCATCAGTTCATTATAGTTAAAATCAGTTTAATTTAGTTCAGTTTTGAATCAGTTCTATTCGGTTTTTTTTGGAAAAATAGACGTTTTTGTATCATGTCTTTTACTTGTACACTTATAAAAAGCTGGTCATGACTGAAATTAACCTATTAGTAATTATCAACCGCTAAGATCGTCATGTTATAGTAATTAGACCTATATTTAGGTGGTTGCCAACCATAAAAGAGACTTTGTTTTTAGGATTCGGTAGAATTTAATTTTGACATTCAGTATCCAGTAGAAGTTAATTTTGACAACAGCACGACGAGACAGTTAAAATATGTGTTTCTTGGACAAAAAGAAAGTTATAGTCGCCTGTTGTTTTGGTTCTTGATCCTTCCAAAATGCCATTTTCACTTGATTTGGTTGGTTGATTAGCTTTTGTTTATAAAAGAATGAAAACAACTTTTCATCTTGTTTGTGGTGTTAATTATGAGCATTATTTTGGTCTTTTTCTCAGATTTTGGTTTTTTGGTTGTTTTCAATGAGACGCAAACAGTTGAAGATGAGTTGTTTTCATCCAACTATGCAATATCTCATGTTTTTTTTTTTTCTTCTTTTTTTGGGGTTGTTTTAAGCTCCCTTTTGCTTGCATCTTGAATTTATGCAATTAAATGAACTCACATATTTTTATTTTATTTTTTTGGTGAGATAAATTGGTGTAACTTTTGACCATTCTTTTGGACATTATGACCCTAAATATAATTAGAAATATTGCCTTATTCCTAGATCCTAGCCCCTTGGAGAATATACCATGGTTGAACCTCTTGGCTTTTTCTTAACAAGGAGCAGTTTTTGCCTTTTGGTGAAATTGGAATATGAATTGGATTTGGTATTCTCACTGATTTTGTTATTGTGCTAGGCGGAAAAAAAAAAAAAAAAAGACTAGGAAATATGCTTACATTGTACGTCATATTTTTACCCACTTTAATTTAAGATGTCATTTAAAAATCAATCGATCTCTATTTAGTACAATCAGTTCTACATTTACCTGCCGTTTCAAGTCAAAAGAAACTCTAAGAATGATTAAGCATACAAGTATATACGGATCGATCTCTATTTAGTGAAGTAACATTTTTTTTTCTTTTTCTCATGAGCTAACAGTTCTTAATTAAAAGCATAAATAATAAATAATTAAAGATAATAAGGCATAATTGAGCATCTCTCATTTTAAATATGTGTGTGGACTTAATTAAGCTCTTTAGTACCTAATCTAAACTTATTAAACATCATGTTACATGGCTACCACAACTATAAAGTTCCAAAAAGAAACTTTAATTAATTATATCTTCACTTTATTTTATATATATATATATATCATCATAATAATGGGATACTATATACTCTAGTACTAGTATATGCAACTGCTGCATTAGAGCATGAACAATAGCATCATATGTTTCGTCAGCCATCAGCTAAGCATTGGACCTTTTAGTTTTACAAAAAATGAAGTCACCCAAAAAAAAAAAAAAAAAANAGGAAAAAGAAAAAGAAAAAAGAAAAAGGTAATTGAAAAAGAAAAAGGTAATTGAAAAAGAAGATTCCAATAGAAGAAAAACACATTAAAAAAAATTTGGCGTCGCCCGGACTTGAACCGGAGACCTTCAGTGTGTTAGACTGACGTGATAACCAACTACACCACGACACCGTGTTGTTTTGTTGTTACTTTATTTTTCAAAATATTGGGAATATCAGAATGTAACCAAAATATTGGGCAAACTTTGAATATACAAAATCTTTAGGGTTTTAATCAGAGCTAATTAATATCCTTTCTTTCAAATGAGTCCACCCAGTTTTTATGTCTAATTTAGGAAAACATAAAAGTTTTTAAAAGTGTATGTAGATTTGTGTTAGTCCGATCCAAACTGACAATTAAAATATCCATAAGAGAAAATAATGCCACGACCACGAGGGTTGGTCTCTTGACTGCTCCCAAACGTCATGCTGGGAAAAGGTGGCTAGAGGTGTACATTTTAACTAACATGTGAGATAAGAAGTTGCGGAATTGAATTAAGTGCATAAGTACTCCAATAAGTTGAAATGAGCACACCCTAATTGGTTTGGGCTAAGTCCGATTGAGGAGAAGGGAGTTCAGATTGGCCTTGGGGAGTGATGCGCTTAGTCCAAACCGCCAATCTAGCCCAACATGGAAATGGGCTAGATGGAGCCCGAAAAAACAGAGAACTCAGATAGTAACAACAACAAAGACTGGCTCTAACTGTATCAGAAGCTTCTTTCTCTCTGACATGGATGAAGTTGTGAATAAGATCAAACCACATTTGATAAATGGAAGAGTAGACAACTTATAAATGTTTATATATAAGTGCAAAGGACTTGCTACGAAATCGACATAATTTACAAACATAGGCCAAAATTTGGAATTGGATAGTATTCAACAGCATAATAAATTCAGAAAATTCCTTGCAAGAGCCTGTAGAAACTCAAAATTGAGAAACCTTAACA
This sequence comes from Mesembryanthemum crystallinum, assembly GCA_030267885.1. Lineage (NCBI taxonomy): Eukaryota > Viridiplantae > Streptophyta > Magnoliopsida > Caryophyllales > Aizoaceae > Mesembryanthemum > Mesembryanthemum crystallinum. The sequence goes on from BSSO01001003.1 coordinate 14,401, forward strand.
TCTGCTGCTCAAATCTCATCTGTCACAAATTCACACATGAAGATAAAGAGACTTCATATGTAAAGTTCCCGGTTTTCTGGTAACAATATGATGCACTTTCTCTTACTGGCACTAAAAGAATGTTATATATACACAGGCCATAGCACCTTATGCTCATAACTACACAGCCAAGATCTCCTATACTATTAAATAGTGATATATAGGTTGGATAAAGCCAAGAAGCTAATATCTCACTCGAAAAATCAATGAATGTCAGCTCTATTTTCCTAACTAGAAACTGTGCAGGGTCAATCAAACCTACACTACATCACAAATGTCACTGTGTATCGTCAGAACCTAAGCTAGTCTCTCATCGACCAATAGTTTTTCATGTTAAGAGTGTTCAATGGTCTTCTTTGGTCGTGTTTCTTTACAAAAACCACTCTTGCTCGTACGTGTCATTCCAATGTTTGGTTGGTCTTGGATGATCTATGTAGATATTCTTTCACCAACTTTGAGAATGCTGTTGAACTGTCTTTGAGCAATTCAGCAGGAGAGTCGTACTCAATCATCTTGCCTGCATTTTGATCAACACAAAAACTTAAGAACACATTACATACTAGACATTGACCAGCCTATATACTATTTCACAGTGAGTTGATTTCAGCTTCTTGCAGGTTTGATAAATGAATATTCATTAGGTGATTATGACAATGATGCATACTGACTTCCAGTGAAAAAATATTTACATTTTCCGGGTAAGAATGTTCCTCCCCACCAATGTAACCTTTAGTGCTGTAGTATCATGGTCAGGGTATAATATGTTGATCTAGTGTCTCACCTTGATCGAGAACCAAAACAAGGTCATTGTCAATGACCGTGTGTATCCTATGGGCGACAGTGATCACAGTACATCCGCTTGTTTCCTCTCTGATGGTCTTCTGAATTAGATTATCTGTCGCTGTATCTACAGATGCTGTGGCTTCATCCAAGACTAGGATTCTTCTCCTCTGGAGCAGCACCCTTGCTAAACAAACTAACTGCCTTTGGCCAACGCTCCAGTTTTCCCCATCTTCCGCCACTGCAAGAGACAATTCAGCAAAAAGCAGTACTAAAGATTCAGAAACGTAACCATGTAGGTATAGATATTCAATTATTCTTTAATCGCAAAAACTTGTGTAGACATGGTCTATGGTGGTCTATGGTATACACTAAGTGTGTCACCCCTGATGTTAAGAAAAGTCACCCTAGTGTATATTCTTTCATTACAGTCAATTAAGACGCAATGATTTGGACGGAGATGGAAGAAAGGGGACTTTACATTATTCAGTCCCTTCCCTTTCTTCCTCGTCTTATTTCTTCATTGGTTATACAACAGTGAGTAGTAATCAACAAAGTTATCATACCAGGTGCATCAAGAAGCCTCTGGTCTTGCCTTACTACAGTGGCAAGGTCACGACACTTGTTCAGTACCTGCAGAGATCAGAAGACTGATAAGATCAACATGAGGCTTCTTATAATCGTTACAATGGAAACGACTAATATTAACTGTATAGTATACCTCCCAAATTTGTAGATCAGAGTGTTCCCCAAGAGGATCAAGATTAGTCCTAACTGTTCCTTGGAAAAGTGTAGGGTCTTGAGGAATGATACTCAGCCTCGATCTCAAATCTTGCAGCCCTATCTTACTAATATCGAGTCCATCAATGAGGATATGGCCCTCAGAAGGCTCAACCACCCGGAAAAGGGCTTGTATTAAGGTGGACTTTCCACTGCCGGTCCTGCCCACAACTCCAACTTTCATCTTGGAAGGGATGAGGCAAGTGATCCCTTTTAGCACCATTGGCAAAGCAGGGGAATAACGGACATGTAAGTTATCGAACTGAATGGACCCTTCACACGGCCAGCCAGGTTCAGGCCTGCAATCTTCTATGACTAATGGAGCTTCACTAGGGAGACGTGCAAAGTCAAGAATCCTCTCCACCGAGATCATCTTGTTTTCCACATTACACAAGTTCCATATCACCCATGCCTGTAGGACATTCATGTTTAGCCCATATGTAGCAACTAGCCCCGACAAGCCTGAAAATGGATACATGACCAAATTTCATTGTTAAATCAAGCATTTGAAGCTACTAATGCAAAAGCATGATATTACTAGACTGAATGGTTAAGGCTCTGGTTCATTTCATTGATCCCGTAATGTGTTTTCTTCAGTTAAGTTCTGCATACTTTCTTTTTTCTCTCACAAAGCAAGAGGGGCCTGAAAGGATTATCCTCATTTTAAACAAATAAAGTGATTAACATGTGCTTTGGTGCAGCTAACATACAATGCTAAGGAAAAAAAGGAAGAGCTTAGAGTGGGGTGGGAAAGCTTACTCGGGCCAATGGCTGACTTAGGCAGTCTCACCAAGATGACTAAAACAATGAAGAAGGCCAGGTTAAACAAGAAGTTTGTTCTCACTGAAAGCCATTCCATTGTGGCAATGTTGTGAAAGGAGACACGAGAATAATCATTCACCAAACTATGAACTTTTCCATAGAAGCGGTCCTCCTGATGGAAGCACCGGATGGTTGGAGCACCCATCATACTTTCTGAGAAATGATGAAGAATTGGAGGTTTCCGAATCCCTACCATCCTGGCTAGCTCTCTGGCTGTGGTAATGTAATACACCTGCAGCGGAATTCAGAAATTCTCCCGTTTTAGAAACTCATTTCCATATACAAAACATATAAAGCTTAATATGAGCTGTGCATAGAAATATGCAGTTACCTGATACCACACGGAGATGGCAAGAACAGCAACGAAGACAAGGAAGACTTGCCAGGCAACGTGGCACATGAGGAAAATTATAGTTAGTAGTTGGATTAGAGCAAATACTAATCCAGCTAATCTATAAGGAATGTCCATGTCCACAGTACTTTGATCTGTTGAAGACTGCAACAAAGAAAACAAGAAAGTAAGCAGGGTTAAAAACAGAAAAAGTACTAAGTACTAATGACATAACAAGGGCTCAAGTTTCAGGTTGAAGCATTAGTATTACCCTGCTGAGTATGCGGCTTGAAGGTGTGAAGTCAAAGAAAGAAATGGGTGCACGGAAAACTGATCGGATCATATTGAGGAACATCTGCTGAGCAGTCTCAATGGCAATGGTAGAGAGAAAAACAGTTCTCCCTAATATAAACACGCAACTACCACCAGACAGCAAAACAAAATACCCCAGCAGTTGCTTTTTGCTGACTCGACCCTCTTCTTCCGTTGCCCAAGCTATCCAGTAACTGCTGCCCATTTGCAGTACCTGGAAAAGAATCTGACAAAGAAGAATGACAGGAACAAGAGCTCCTTTGTATGCGACTGTGGTGAAAGTCGAGTATACTTGCCAATCAACCCTTCCTCTTACTACTTCCTCTTCATTGGCTTTTTCCGGTTTGTCATACTGAATCAAGGATGGTGAATTTTCTTCTATAAGTTCTACTAGGGTGCCTGTAGGTGACTTCTCATTTAACTCATTTACTCCATCGCCACCAGTCTTTACTTGTTCTAGTGAGTTTCTATGAGCAGTGATCTGTCTGATAAGTTCGCCATTTGGCTCTTTAATCAAGTCTTCATATCTTCCGGATTGAACAATCTTGCCATCTTTCATTACCTGCAGAAGATGCCTTCAAACATTAGATATGTATGGAAAAAACTTGCTTCGACTTAAGAGTACTGTATACACCAGGAATGTCACTCCTTTTCTGTAAGAAAGTCACCTCTGTTTTGATAGCAATCAAAGGATTAAACTAATGTATGTTGCTTACCAGAACAAGGTCTGAAGCATCCAAGAAGTCCAGCTGATGAGTTACGTATACCACAGTCTTCTCTGACAACATTTGCAAAAGACATCTCTGTATATATACATAAAGTTGATTCAGGGTCAATAAGAAAAACTATTGAAAATGTTAACAATGGCAAACATACTTTATCAAAATGTTAAAACAATCGGAGAGGAAGTTACTTGCCTTGAATAGGTGTGCGCAAGTGTGTGCATCAACTGCGCTGAATGGATCATCAAGGAAATAAACATCTGCATCACTATAAACAGCCCTGGCTAGCTGAATCCGCTGTTTCTGGCCTCCGCTAAGATTAATCCCTCGCTCTCCAACAACGCACATATCAGCTTCTGCCCACATCTCAAGATCTTTGTTGAGGGCACAAACCTCTAGGACCTCCTCATAGAATGCCTTGTTCATATCCTTCCCAAAGAGCACATTATCCCTGACTGTACCTGTTTGAATCCAAGCACTCTGTGGAACGTAGGCTTTCGTTCCAAATACCTTACTCTCTCTTCCAGAAATCCTAGGAATCTCTCCAAGTATACTTGAAAGTAAGCTCGATTTCCCTGAACCAACTGACCCACAAACAGCAACCTTGGAACCCCTTTTTATTCTTAACCTTTCAGTTATACTTATTGTAGCTTTCCTTGAATGTTGATCAGTTGGGTCCCAACTGTATTCTCCGATTTCAACATCTATAGCAGCATCAGATGATTTATACTTGTGGTAAGTTAGCAACCTCATTGAATCTTCATCCCTAGTGAAGTTTTCTATTCGTGCAACCGAAACCCTTGTTTGTGTAACCATGGATATAAGCTCAGGTAAGTTGTATATTGGCTCTTGTAAAATCCTAAACGTAGCAAGCGCAGAAAGAACAGTTCCTGATGTTAATGGTGTCTTTACCAAAATGCAAACACCAAAAGTAACCACTGAAACTAATGCAGGGGAAGCCCAAAACAGAAAAGCAATTGCTGAACAAGTGTATAGATACTTGCTCAACACAGACTTCTCATTTTCCCTCGATTTCAGGATCTTCCCCAAAAATTTGGATTCCCAAGAATGCAACTTAAGGACTCTCATACTCTTCAATGTTTCCATTGTAGCTTTTATTCTTGAGTCCTTTGCTTCCATGATCTTTGAGTGCATCACCTCTTGCCTACGCGCTAAAGGGGTGTTGCAAACCATTACCAAGACCGTGGAAGAAAATGCAGCAATGGCAGGCGCGGCACCAAGATTCATGTACAGAACAGAAAGGGCAAGGATGACCTGCAATGGAAGTAGCCAAATGCCATGAATGTACCAGAAGAAATCTCCGAGTCTCTCAGAATCGACATTGATCAGGTTCATGATTTGCCCATTTCCTGGTCCTGCAGAACACAGCTTGATGTTGAGAGACTTCTTGTAAACCAAGGAAATAGTAGCTGCCCTGACCCGGATACCAATTCGCGTAGAACCAAAATACCATTGCCTTTGAGATAGTGATTCGATACACTTGGCAAACAAGAAGATAAATGCAAGGCTGACCCCATAGTCATAGCTAGTGTCATCACTCTTTGTGGACAAGTAATCGACAAAGCGGGTTATGAGCAGGGGACCCATATAGGAAGCAACTGTATTGGCCCCTGCAAAGAGTGTATATAACAATACACATTTAGACATATAGAAAAAGACCATGTATAAAAGATTGCATTATTGCAATATAAAACACTGTAATCACTCAAGAGAAGAAGCATACATGCGAAGAAGGCATTAACGATCAGCGATCTCCAGACGATGCTGAATATGGCCTTTGGCAATGAGAAAGCATCCTTCTTCTGCACACGAAGCGATTCTTCCAACAAGGATGAGGCCTTATCTGAAGTTTCTGATTGTGGAATTGATGGGATATTTGCCAATTCAAGCACTTGATTTCTACCAGTTCTAAAGAGTGGGTTAAGCCATGAGAATGTGAGTTTGCCCCAAATGCTAGAGTTGGTGAAAGTAGAAACCTCTTTAACACACTCTTGTTGAGGAGGTAACAATGGCTGCTCAAGCTCATGTGCATAACTCTTCCTACTACCACAAACTGGCAAAGCACTCAAGCATAGAAGGACTGACAATGGGCAAGCCAAGAAATCGACAAACTCGGCTTTTGGCAAATCTGGGATGTGCAAGTCTAAGGATGTCCAATGGGTAATGACATAAGATGAGACCAAAATCAAATAAGATATCAGAGAGTAAACCCACCAAAGAACAAGAACCAAAGGCCACTTCTTGTCATGTACAAGAATCTTGTCTCTAGAGTAGACAAGAACTGAAGTGGACAAAACCCATGTCAAAGCAGTGGAAATTGAACCATATGAGATGCTTTCATGGCACCAAAAGATCTCATAGAGACCAAAACACAAATACAAGATAGGCATTGTGGCACTGCAAAGAGGGGTGACTATTCTAATGTAAAAATTTGGCAATCTACCATTATATTCAGGTTCTAATACTACTACTGTGTTTCTTACTCTATCACTATCTCTTCTCAATCTATTCCTCAACATATCAACCGAAACCCATGTCAGAAACAATATACAAAACACTACATTGGCTACTTGTAGAGCAATCTCCATTGAAAACTTCCTTAAAACCCCATTAAAACCAAAACCCACTTGGAGCATTGTGTCAAAATTGCACAAAAACCTGCAAGAAAAGAAAGCCATTATCTTTCAGGCTTGCTTATATACAGTACAGTGATGTTCAACTTCAAAGTAACAGCAAAAGAAAAAACCCAGTTCAAATATTGAGGCAAAACAGCCATTGAAAACATTGAAAAATCAACCAAAATCATTACTTAATGATTACCTGATTAATTCAGAGAGAGATTTTGGTCGGATTTAAAGGGTTTGTGGATTGCAGGGTAAAATTGAGAAAAACACGTGGCTTTGTAAGGCGGTGAAGAGAGTGATCTATGGTTAACACATGGTGGCTTGTGGGTTGGTGAAAACCACTGTTCTGTTCTTTGTGTGTGTTTGATTAATTCCTCTCAATAAATAATATATATAGTGAATAAATCTATGAAATTAAATAAAAAGATACTGACTTTATTGCTCTTTCTTAAAAATTTGTCACAAGTATATGGAATATTTGTTGATTTGTTCCTAAAATATGTAGTACTGAATAGTAATGTATCCATATTCCAATCTCAAAAAAAAGGTATTTTGGAAGAAAACTGTAAACAAGGAGGGACCAGAATCTCATACAGTGATCTCTCTTTCTATCTCTAAGCCCCTCTCAGTGAACTAAGTTTCTAATTTATGTCATCATATTGAAGACATTATAGTTATACCTGTCTTCTCAACCAAAATAAATGATGATACAAAACTTAAAAAGGTGAGTTTTTGATTGAAAATGGTAAGTTTTTCTATAATAAAAAAAAATAGTTAGTTTGTACACAGTATATATCTATTTCTTTAAACTAACACTCTCATTTTTTTAGAATAAAGGATGAGTTTTTACACACACAAAGAAAAAAAAGGGTGAGTTTTAGTATGTCTCACCAAAATAAATTTTTGTTTACATAATGCAAACTAATTCAATACACTAAGTAGTATTAGGAAAGTATGTAAGCAAGTACGATGGTCACTAGGAACATGTAAATATTTGTTGAATTCCTTAACTTAGTTGAAGAGAATTTAGGGATCTCAGATGGCTCATTTCCACTCTATCTTTCTTGTTCAAGAAAAGCCTTGAACCAAAAAGACAATTTCCTAAACCCTAGCTAGAAGTACGACTCCTATAAATCATGGAAATTAATTATACTATTTTTGTGCTAATTTCACTTTATTCAGTCCCACTTTAATTCCGTTTAATTCAATTAGTTTAATTCAGTTTGGTTCATATCAACCGTGTACTTTTTCATTTACGAATAATTATTCATTCAATTCAATTCAAATTATAATAGTCAAAATAAGCGCGCCTAACATATTCATTAACAAGGTGCACCTAATGTACCCTCAAAAGAAACTCAATATCTTTATGCTCTAGGGCTTTTTTCCTCCTTTTTTATGGACTTTTATTCCTAATCCTTATTTTATGGACCCACAACCACTTCAAATAATGGGGTTGTTTGGCAAATGAATTTTAAGTTGGTTTGTTTGACTAGTCCACCAGTAAAAGAGAGTGTTTGATAAGTGGTTGGTTAGATTGATTTTGGCATCCCACAAGCCAATTTTCGAAAATCTACTACGAGTAGCTTTTGGGGGTTGGCTTTGTGCTGGTAAGTTTTATTTCAAAATATTTACAAATTACCAGCTAATAATGACCAACTAAGTTTACCAAACGCTTTTTACAAACCACCATTGATACTAGTCGATCAAAGTAGCTAATATAACTAGTCAACATATACCAGCTATCAACCAACAGTTAACAGCTAATGTCATCAGTTATTTGCCAAACAGTGCCTATATCACATGTATAGTAGTAATGACACACATTTATTATTTATGTGTGTAACAACAACCTAAGATATATTGAAATTAAAGACTAGAGAATATGGACGAGGTACCGTCACTACTCAGTACTCACTAGTGGACTGAAATGTCTATGGGTCCTCTTCTGCACTTTGCCACGTGTGGTTGAATATTTTAATCTCTTTTCTATATTTTTCTGTTCTCATCTTTTTTTTTTTTTTTTATCATTATTATTATTATTGTACTTTTCTTCACATTGCTTTCTAATTTATTGGCTTTTACATGCACTATGTTACACATATGTGCAAGCATATGCCAACAACAATCAAATCACAATCCTAGAATCCATCCACAAATCATGCCTTGCCTAATTGTTGGGAGCTTAGATAATTGTCACTTTCTTAAGCCTCACATATATGAAAATATTAAGTGTGATTTTTTTCTCTTCAAGTTATTAAGTCTCGTGTATGGGGTAGTCTCATACAAATTTTTGTGAAAGATTAGTAATAAAGTTACATACAACGGAATGAATGGATTGCAAAATAATAACAACAAAAAGTTTAATAGTGATGTATAACTCCTATAATAATATAATTAATAACATAAACTAAATTAATTGGTACAAAATACGTCTCAATTAAAATACAACAAATCTATAATCATAAAAGGTTAAAACCACGTGACACCTAATTTCCTAACTAAAAGACTTAAAAACATATCCATTACCACCACTTCATCAAAATTAGAATGCTCTTTTTATCCATTTGATCTATATTATATGATGACTCATGTCCCCAAATAGCTCTAAAAACCTCCAGTATTCCACATATACATATATGGGGTGTTTCGCAAATGGTTTTTGGTAAGTTTAGCTTGTTTGATTCATCCACCAACTAAATAAGATGTTTCGTAAGTGGTTGGTTGCTTAGGTTGGTTTTTGGTATTCTACAAACTAAAGTTTTTAAAAAACCACTATGAGTATGTTTTGAGGTTGACTTGAGCTTTGTGAGTTTTATTTCAAGATATTTACAAGGTACCAGTTCTTAATGACCAACTAATTTTACCAAACACCATTTATAAACAACCATTGTTACCAGCCAGTCAAAGTAGCTAATGCAACTACCCAACATCTATCAACTATCAGCCAACAACCAACAACCAATGTTACTAACCATTTACTAAATAGAGCCATAATCATCTCCATCATATTCATTATGATAAAGCTAAGTTGGATGCTTATAATAGTAGTCTTTACATCCATTCAAGTTGATGAGAACTTTGATTCATATAGTATATGCTTTTGGTACCTAAAGGTAAAAATAAAGTTAGATAAAGTTCCTCTTGATCTTTATTATTGGCAGAGAAAACTTTATGTGTGTTACCAAACAAAAACTCAACAATGTGATGCAAAGTCCAAGTCACATTCCCTCATTTCCTCCTATGCCTATTGGCTACTTTTCTCTCTAAAATGATCTGGCCATGCCAAACAACATTCTCTCTCTAAGTTTATTTATCTCTCTAAAAATGTAGGGTAATGGACAAACACGTGGTGAGTAGATACAGGCGTGTGTGCATTAAAGCAAACCCACTATTGGTGTGTGCCCTTCGTGTGGTCAATTTATATATATTACTAACATTTTTTTGGGACGTGTTTGGCATAAAAACAAATAGGGTGACTAGGTAAATATACTCCTTTTTTTTTTTTTTTTTTTTTTGATGTTGTGAAAGTTTCATGAAAGTAGAGGGAAGACACAACTCCCTAGGGTTTCTTAGAATGGTTAAAATCCACCCTTAGTTTTCTTTTTCTTTCTTATTATTATTATTATTATTTTTTTGTTTTTTGTGTGTACTTGGTGATTTGTTCAACAAGAGAAAAATTAGAGCATCAATGCTTTGCATGATGTTGCATATTGATTGCCTTTTCTAGTGACTACTTGTTGTCAAATGGAGTATTTGAAAAATAAAAATAAAATGAGCCTTTTTTCATGTAACACACTATATAATTAGATGTTCTAAACAAAATTAGAAAAGAAAAATATATTTCTCAATGTAATGTATTAAAGCTAAAATTTTCATTCCTTCTATAGATGAGTCCTAGTTTGTTTTGACAAGAAAGAATGTAAGGAAAGCTAGCTAGGTCATTATAAGCTTATCACAAATACGCAATTATTACCAGTTTTATTGATCAATAATACAATTTAAACTATAGTTATTGACTTATTGTTATGAATATGTTTAAAAATGCACACAAACACTAAAAGAGAGAAGGAACAAAAAAGGAATATCAGTTCAGTATATATTTGACTATACAACCAAGAAAACACATTAAGGGAAAGGATATTCACAAAAAGTCATTTGTTTATCATGCTAAATTTGTTTATAATTATTACGTCATATATATAACCAATTTGTCCATCTTTACATTGCACTAAATAGCATGAAATTAAGTATGCATGTCAAAAACTATTTTGATACAATAATCTTTACGCACTTTATGTTGCTTCAAATATATACCTACAGAAAATTGATATTTGCATTATATTATCCTATCAACATTCTCTCTCTCTATATATATTCATATCATCTAGGAAAAAGAAAACTCAACAACTAATTATATAAATATATAGCAAAAATAAATTATTTTCTTACTTTGTCTTCATCCAAACCTTTTATATTTATATATGTAGCAAACTGATTAACTAGCACTATCAGTTATAGTATAAATGTTCTTTTAGGGGTGCCTTTGGACCTGAGCATCATGTTGTACACTTTAGTTTTAAGTACTTGGTTTATTTCCAAATTTATGCAAGTTGGTCACTTTCAATGGCATTATATTATTTATGCACCAATTGATGTCCCTTTGTAGTTGTACATTATCCACAATCAACTTGAATTATATCCTTTTCCATCTGTCCAACAAAAAGGTGAAAAAAAATATGAATTATCCAAAGGAAAAAAACCCAGCTCTGCACATGGAAATATCCCCCAAATTTTTAAATTTTAAATTCTACTTTGCTTTCATAAGTGAAATTGAATAGTTATACAAATGGCCCAATTACAACGAAAGTAATGAAGTCGTAACTAACATGTGTGAACAGGATTAGTCTTAATCCAATGGGTCTTTATGAATCTGTAGTTCAAACTAAAAATTACAGTAATATTCATATCAAAATTAAATTTAATCTAATTTAATTCATAAAGATAACTACTATACCTTTTAATATATAATTAATGAGCTTATTAATCAACTAAGAGACAAGTAAAGTATGATGAACACCTTATAAAGTAGGAATAGTCATATTTTTATGATCTACAAAAAATGCAAGTTATATATTATTCCTATGTCCAAAGATTACCAACTCAAAGACCCCATACCAAGATGGAATCTACCATACAAATACAAAAACATCAAATTAAATACTATATATTGGGGCAAAAGATGATCCATAACAAAGGACCTAGCTAGTTCATCACATAATGTCTGTATACCAATTTGCTTGTTAAGGAAACAATATTTCATTATTGAGACAATATTGCTTTTACTCTTATGGCTTATTATGAGGAAACCAGGTTCATATTACTTCCATATTCTTTGGTTTACCAATGTTGAAGACTTGAAGAGAATCAAAACAAAAGTGGTTAGTTCAAGATATACATCACTTATGTACTACAAAGTCTCTTTTCTAAAAGATAAAGATTGGATATCAGTAATGTCATGAACTAGTTATTTTGTCAAAAAAAAAAAAAAAGAAGAAATAAACAAGAAGAAAAAGAAAAAAAAAAGTGAATTATTCCCTATATACACACACTATGAGTAACCATGTTAGCCACCCGCCAAAAAAAGTGAAAAAAACCATGTTATCTCTTCCTAATTCCAGTTGTGTCATTACTATTTTTGTCGATTCCTTTTCCATTAACTTATTACCAGAAACACTTATGTTGAAAATATTCTTAATTGCATGTTATCATAATATGATCATCCTAAATAGTTTTTCGTAATATAAGAAACTCAAATGTACATAGTACATATATACTACTCCCTCCGTTCTACAATGAAGGTGACGCTTGGTT
>BSSO01001004.1:0-26695 GCA_030267885.1 Mesembryanthemum crystallinum
CTACCCCTCCTTTCCACCCCCAGCACCCCCTTCTCCCCTCCCCCCACCCAGGCGACCCCTGCAGTCCCACCCTTCCTCGACCATGAGCGCCCAGATGGAATGTCAGAGAGAGAGTGGTGGAGGGTGGCATTCTGCAAAGCTAGGTTTTGGTCCTGCTGGGCTGGGGCGGGGAGAGCAGCGGTTCTCGGGGTGGGGTGGGTTGGGTTGGGGTGCGTGGGGTGGGGGTAGGTAAAGCAGTTGGGAGATGAGGGTGAATGTGGGCAGGGGGGAGGAGGAAGNGGAGAGGAGGCGGGTGGGCAGTGGGCTGATGTTGAGAGGAGAGAGATTTAGTTTTTTCTTTTTTTTTTTGTTTTTAAAAATTATTTTCTTTTTATTTTTTGAATGCCATGTCATCATTTTTAACGGAATGTTAACCACCGTTAACTCGGGGACCATTATTGTGAGATTGATGTAAACTTTGGATTATTGGTATATATTTCCCATCTTGGGATTATTTTTGTTTAATCGACCAAACTTCGGATTATTCACGTCAAATTTTCCTAATAATAATAATATGTTCAAGAGAAGAAAACAAATAAATCAATACACTAGATTCTTCCAAATTCTTTGTAGAGTGGACAGGAACAGGCAATGGAGGATTCGTGAGCAAACACCCAATTGTTCTTCAAGAGCTGGGTTTCTAAAGATCCTTCAATTCTGCTCCATCCAAATACAACTAATAGGAATCTGTGCACTTCCAGATTATCTTTGCCTTTATCTTACCAACAACAAATAAGCGGAGCAAAAGTCGAGTCTTCCAGAAAGAGCGATTAATCTTGACCACATTCTCAAATGGAGAGTGTAGAAACGAATGTTCCCCATTTTGAAAACACGACACACAAGTATCATGAGAGTCATGGTGCCTCCTTCTCTGCTCTAATTATTAGTCTTAGCTTATGTTAAGGACTGAAGTCCAACAGTCCAAGAGAATTTTTAAAAGTGGATTTTAGCTTTTTAGATAGATTCCATAGAGGGTAAGTATTAGGTTGAGGGTTAAAAGTGAGTTCTTGAAAAGAAAAAGAAACTAAAAAGAGAGAGATTAAACAAATAGAGGGTTCCATAAGAGTGAACTTGCAAAAAGAGTAAATTAGTAAAAGAAAGCATTATTTGTGCTAAATTCTTACATGAAAATAGAGTTATCGTCTAGGATAAGATCGACAATCTAAAACAAGTGATTTCATGATATTGATGAGGGGTTTTAATGGGTATTGTAAGCTCATGAAGGGGGAGAAATTATCTCAGTGACATCAAGCATTAGAGAACTCAGGAGCTTCACCCAACTCTTGGATATTCATAGAAGGGACAAAACAAACCACGTTGTGCCTTAAATTGATAAGCAAGCAGCACAGTATGTTGGTGACTACAGAATGGTCACAACTCAAAATATAAATGAATGCTCACAATACGAGTATCTCATATAATTGCCCACAAGTCTCATACTAGACACCAGTGATAGGGCCAAATGCATTCCATTGCTTAACTTGTTGGTTTTCAAATTATTCAGTGCTCTTTAAAGTAAACCAAAACACCACAAGATGCCAATGGTAGGTGGCACATGTATTAATGGTAATCTAAAGACAGCTCGGAGAAAATCACACCACAAACGCAATATTGTGATACTTTACTCAGAGGATATGGCAAGTCTGTTAATCAGAAGATCATTCGGCATTGGTATACATAATTAAGCAAACAGCTACAAAGATGCACGCCAGTGAAAGAGGAGGGATAAATAAAACCAAATACATTGATGCAGTAATGACTGTGACGTGCAGGAGAAAATTGATGCCTAGCGTTCCAGCTTCTAATAAGATGGTGAGTAAGCTATTTAAAACCAAAATCAGGAAAGCTTTTGAACAATTACAACGCAATGGCTAGCATCCAACACCATATCTGGCTTACATGGCACTCCCAAAGGTTGGTGAAACAAATGGAATTGGAGTTGGAAACTACAGGTTCATAGGAAGATATCAAAATCAGAATTCCAGGTTAAGGAATTACGACCACAAAATTCATGCAAAAGTTTCTGGGACTTTGGGAAACATCCTATCTAACAGTTATCACAAATCAAGGGTGAAGTTGCATTGCATATTGACCTTCTCCCCCCGCTGCTCGAGACAGGATCACACATTTAATTGTTGTGCAAGAGCCCCTAAAATGAAACTTTTCTGCGCTAAATCACTACAACTAAGCTGGTTTATACTACGGTTATCAAATTTGCTCGCCCCCTGATCAAAAATCTAGATTAAAGTCGCTTCAGTACAGAGCTTAACTAGTGTTAAATCAACTATAAACAAGGCTATGGGAGGGGGGAAAAATACATATAATAGAAAACTAATTATAGGCATGGAATACAATGCATAAGACCAAACATATTACACAGATTACAAAATGCACTATCATAACATCAATTTCTGGAAAACAGAAAATAAAATCAAGAATCGCAGAAGAAAAACAAACCTGGGTGGGTGAAGATGACGGAGAAGGAGTCAATCCAGCAATATGTAACGGCAAATTGTGTGTTTTCCAGAACAGATCTACAACAAAAATTGTGGAAATTTTAGCCCAATTACTGTGAAATAAACCCAACAAAAAAAGAAAAAGGGCAGTTACCACGAGGTCATCGGCGGCGAGAAGTTTCCGGTGAACACGGCTGGAGCAACGGCGAGCTGGGCTGAGGGGCGCTCTCTTTTTCTCTCTCCCCACCTCTCTCTTTCTCTCTCTATTTCTCTCTAAGGCGCCCCTGGGTTGGAAATGGTACCAAGTATTAACCCATAGTTGGATTCTCAACATTGGGCCAACCATGTCAAACGCCACCTAATCGGGTTGGGTTTGGGTTTGGGCTTGTTTTGGGTCATGGATCTTTTCTTTTTCTTTTGGCCCGATTGCATTTACATTCTTTTTCTGATTTAAGCATTTTGCCTTTTTTTTTCCCTTTTCGGTTTGGGGTATTTTTGTCATTTTTGGTAAAATAATTGGCCCAAAAAGAAAATGACGAGATTAATTTGGAACGGAGCAGAAGAAAAATGACAAGTTCGACCAAGAGAGTACTATATGATACTCTAATTCATAAAATATTGTTAATAGTGTTAATATGGAAAGAGATGTACTCCTAGTATTTTCTTATATTAAAAGGCTCTGTTTTGTCCACCTTAATAAAACTAAATTGAATTGTTGTTTACATTGTTGCAATTAGTTTACTCTATTATAAAAATTAAATTAATAACAATAAATTTATTGTCAAATGCTAGATTGTCTTTAGACAGAAGTTTAAGTCACTTTCAGGTGATTGATCACTCTTTATCACGAGCTAAAAACATGTAGGAATAGTAGCCACTTGAGTATTTCAAATACTACATTTCATCACCTCATTTACCTTATGAAGCAATTCTAGTGCTTACTTCTCTTCTCAGTTCTCAAGAGGTATACCGTACACCAACTTTCAGTCTTAATACTAATAATGAGTGAGAACTTTATGGTCTTGAACTCTTATAAGGCATAGTTTTATGTTTGAAAACCTTGAAATGAGGTAGACATCCACATTTACATAACAGAGAATGAGTCCTCGGTGTTAGTTAACAACCATCTTAATCTACAATGAACGGGGAAAGTTGTGTGAACTTTGGATTTTAGATGAACGTGTAGCACAATAAATAGGCCAAAATCTTGCTATACCGGTGAGATCATTCAATAGAATCACAACTCCAAAGTTTCTTACACTTCCCTGATGATATTGATTGTTCCCATTTAATTCAACATCATCATCCAAAAAACCAAACTGAACAAACTGAGCAAACATGCATATGTGCGAGTGTATAAACACATGGCAGGTAGCAGGAGCTCAAGTATAAGTGAAACCAGATGGCACTTTGCAACCAGTCATCGAGGAGCAAGCCTAACAAAAGCGGGCATTAACGTGAATGCCCCAAATGGAAGTGCAAAGGCATACCACAGGCCGCAGGCGACAGCTTCATGATCAGCAAAGACCTTGAATGAAGCTGCAACAACAATGCTTAGGAGGTTTCACTTTGGTAATCCCAAGCAACCGTTTAAGCAACTTGATACAGACCCCAACTTAAGGGCGTCCATGGGACAAGTTGGAGGAGAGTGACTATGGTTTGTCATGTAGACGAGAGACAAAAAGATGGTGTAAATATATAGAAGGAAAAAACGCCAACGGCTGTAATGATAGTTTTTTAAGTCATTTATAAGTTGCTATGCGCTTGCTCTTGGCCCAGTAAACTTAGCAATCTCTTGTTCGAAATTACTTGTAACTTCTGCCGTTTCGGAATGTGACCAGCCAAAAAAACAGCATGAGAGCAGGTTCACTTTCCACGCACCCTGAAGATTCAAACCATGTACAGCTCTACCCAATGTACAAGACTGTCACCATATCAGTAGCTGTTCTCCACAAACTCAGGCTATCATTTTACACATAGAACCAGAAAAAACTAGTGTGCAATCACAACCTGCTTAGAATTACGTCAAGCCACCACATCGCTTCAGCCTATTTGAATTCTAAATCACATAAGCAAACGGCTAAATTAATAAAGCTATCAAGACATAGTGCATAACCAGCTGATACAAGATCTTTCCACCCTCCCATCCTTTTGAACTTCCATCAAACTATCATGCAAGAACAAGAAAACTTTCTGCAGAAAGATCGATTTTATTGAATCAGGGAACGCCAAAAAGAGTATCACTGATTATGTGATAAATAAACTATGACAGTGGCAATGTCGAACAGAAGCTAGATCATTCAAACAATCCACTTTCTGGATCTTCTGTTCCATTGTTCCTCGTAAGCTTTAACTGTCACACTGGTCTAGAAGGATGGAATGAAGATAAGCTGATTAGTTTTTGACGTTTGAGTCAAGAAGTTGATATGGACAGGAAAGGTTGTAAGACACATCTATGTTCAAGCAACAAGATCTAGTACGCATAAAACCTCAACTTATCAGGTTTGCAATAATCAGACATATTGAATAGTTCCACAATATACCAAGTATCTGACTAACTATCCTTATTAGTTGCTAGTACAACTCAATGCGGATAACACTGTAAGGCGAAGTACTGAGAGGAAAAGTTCTCACATAAACTGTCAAAAAACTATCCTTTACTGTTGTCCAATTCATTATAATCTGATGTTTAAAATCCCATAAGCCAAAAGTATTCTGGGATTGAGAGATTCTCTATTTTCCACATTGTTAAAGATGTTGATGCAGCTACAAGACCTACAGACCAATCACGTACCTAAAATTTGAAGCAGTTCGCAATGCTGTCACATGTCATTCACAACAAATGCCGTACTTATAACAATAAAGAAAATGCTAACAAGCATAACAATGTTAGAAATGAAACTCAGCAACAGAAAAATCAATCCCTTTTTTTATTCCCAGAGTTACAGAAGGAAGTTAAAAGAAAAGGGTCGGCAAAATAGGCCAAGTAACATTGGTCATACAATTGTTCGAGCAGATGTACCTATGGTTCTCCACCAAGCTCTACCTTCAAATTGTCATACGGATATACCTTTGGCGCCTGGTCAAACAAAAAAGAAAATCTCCACCAATTAGACTAGAAACAGAAAGGACTCAAAAGCTAACAACCGCCTAGTCCAGAACCTGCCAAGGGGAAGGGAGGTCAAGATGTACATAGCCTCACCTCTACCCTCAGCCAGATATATATGATCCAAAGACAATATTTAAAAACCATCATCAAAATTATCATCCAACATGCAGCATGATGCACCAAAGCAATACCTTACCTTACCTGAATTCTCCTTGTTACTAAAAGGACAATACCAGAAAAGAACATCACTAGCACCAAGGTATTAAATCTAATACTCCCTCCATCTCAAAAAGTATGCAGAAAAATCTATTTTTAGATGACCCATAACTTTGCAACACTAATTATTAAATTTGCATTTGAATGTCAAAACTACCAAAAAAATTCAATGCTAAATAATAAATGAGGACTCAATAAGTCCAAAGCATCCGTTCCTCCATAATTGAATGTCTCCTTATTTCTCACCATTTTCAAGTAGTTGCAAACTTTCCGGGACGGAGGGAGTATATAATATTGAGTACTATACCTTATTTGCACAGGATGAGAAGAGTTTATTCCATTGATTAATTGAAATCTTAAATTGCCTTGATCAAGTACAAACTTAAAGTTGTGGCATATGATAATTGTTCTTATTGAATTTTATTACCATGCTAATATGTTTATGACAGTACAATGACACACCAAATGCTCAAGAGGAATCACATAATGCAAGGTTAGTAGTTTCAGGAAGGGGGGTTTTGTTTGAACCTTTTCTTATTTCCAATGTCCTTTTCTTTTGGCCCATACTAAAGATGGCCAAAGTGCCTCTTGAGGAGGTCAATGGAACAACATTATCTCACCCAGTTATTGCAATGCATCATAACATCCAAATCCAAGTTACACAAAATTATAATATGCAGGTACTGTCACTTTCAATACTAGCGGAATAACAGTAACCACGAATGTATTGATTCAAATTTTAAACTCACGTGATCCACGTCTAACAACTGTATACCTGCATCACTTTGCGTTCTATTGTAGAAATGGGAAAGGATGATGGAGCATGATCTAATAGACAATACAAATCCCTCTATGTTAAAATTATGTCAACCTCGCGAAAAAGAGGCAATTCAAGCTCAATTCACTTTGCGAACAATAAAGCTTCCATCTTATGATTACCATTGTTTGCGGCTAGTACAATAGCTAGAGAATACTAAGAGTCTAAAGGGCACACCAAAAATCACAAACTATGTCCCATGAACTACCCATGGACTCTTCATTTCACCTTGAACTACCCATGTTAGATATTTAAATACTCTACATTCAGACATAGACACACCCCTAGAACACGTCAAAAATGTTCAAATTTATCAGAAAATGGCCTAGCCTAACGAAGAATGTACCATATTGAATACTTGTAGGCTGTAGCAAAGTCCACGACACCAAGCAAGTTGGTAACAGAAGAGAAAATGAGATATAAAGACAATAACTGGTGCAACCTATATCCATTCAACTAAGCATTTTCTACCCAATTGAGCTACAATCGAAATGTCACATATAGTAAACAAAAACAATATTGTGAATCACGATGTTTTCATGAATCAGATGCAAATCACATTCAACCTAATCAATAAAATTGATCCAATTACAGTAACAAGAAGAGTAGCAAATGTTTCAACTTACAAAGGGTATCTTTGAGGCCTTATCATTCCAGACAGCGGCCAAACCAAGGCCAGCAAAGCAACTCAATCCGCCGCACAACCATGCCAATGCTTCATACTAAAAAAATTCCAAAAAACCAAACTTTTCAATTAACCCTAACAATTGAATCCAGAACCTAAAATCACAAACAGAAAATTAAGCAATTAGCAAACCTTTCCAACAGTGTCAGCGATTCGATCGATGCAAGGCTCAGGCAATGAAGTCCCGTTGTCCCACATTAGCTCGTCATTCTCCGCAAGCTAATTTTCAATACAATTAAACAATTAAAAAAAAAATTGAGAAATCAAAATCAGATTGAACGGAAATCAAAAGAGGGATTGATTGAAGAGAGAGAGAGAGAGAGAGACCGGCTTGTCGGGGACGATGTGCTTGCCGACGGGGAGGCCCATACCGGCGCGTTGACGGAGGGATGAGCCGACGGAGCGGGCAACGACGCCGTTTCCGCCCAGTATTGTCGAAGCAGCTTTGCTTAGTCTTCCTGCCATCTCTCTCTTTTTCTCTCTCTAAAGTCTACAGCGACAGCGAGTGATCGAGTGATTGTTTGCTTTGTATCGGTGAGGCTGTGTCGATGACTCGCAGTCTTAAGAGACGGCACACTGGGCCGATCCAGATATTTGGGTCATTAGTCCGAATAGTGTGGTTTGGGAATTTTGGGCCTTCAAAGTCCAATTTTGAGCTCCTGGACTAATATAGATCATCACGGGTCGGATTCCAACTTTGAAGGTTAGGATCAACACTATGGATATGGATATAAAGTGAATCAACTCTCGGTTTAGTTGCTTAACTCGAGTCAAGCTCAACTCAAAGTGTTAAATAAATCCAATAGAGTTTGGCCTAAACATAACATGAGAAACTCATGAAGTACTACTTGCTTTTCAATAATACTCCCTCCGTCCATCTCAAACGTTGTCAAACTAAATTTGCACGGAAATTAAGAAAGAAAAAAGGAGGGTTTTTTTTTTTCCAAAATTGCCCATTAGAGACAAACATTTTAATATAGTGAGTAGAGAGAGATAGTTAGAGAATAGAGAAAGAGTGAAAGAAAATAAATTAATTTAAAATTGGGAAGTGGTTTTATTGTTGAATTTTTATATTATTTGGTTTATATTGGAGGGGTATTATTGGGAAATATGTAGGATAAAATTGGTTTGACAACATTTGATGTGAACAAATATTTTGGATGGTTTGACAACATTTGAGATGGACAAATATTTTAGGTGTTTGACAACATTTGAGATAGACAGAGGGAGTATAGATAAATTTTAAAACCAATCAAGTAAATTAAGACATTTCAAACATAACAAATCTTGTAGTATCATCTTAACATAACTAAAAACAATATTGGTCCCAAAAGATTTCATAATAAAGTGGGCATAATCACCATCTTTGAAAAATATAAATAACATCTCACATTCCTCCTACATCACCATCGTTTCCTCCACATCCTCCGCTATTATGACTTCTAAAAAGTTGAAATAATATTAGAAATAGAAGTTTCAAATTGTATCATCTATTTCTAACCCCATTTCAACTTATTACTACTCAAAATGAAGGAGTAGGAGAAAAAGTGCATGGTAAACGAGGAATGTGAAATTGATAAGTAGTTACAGAGAAGTTTGGCCAAATTAAGCGGGCTCTAAGTACAATTTCGAACTGTCATGTCAAATGCTAAAACTCTCACATACCCACTGCCGAAATCTGGGGTCAAAACACAGTCCACCTTATAATTCACAATGGGGATGGTAATTTCTCCAATATTTGCACACCATCTCTTAAAAGGATGTGACATGTAACAAATCTTAAAATGTTACTCAATGTAGTATTGTATGAATTGCATAATAAGCCATGCCTCAGCTATGGTATTAGCATGGTATGTTTCAACCCATAAGATTGTGCCACAGTTAAAGCATATGATATTCAACTTTAGGAGGAACTAATCCAATCGATATTGCTTGAGAAATGGCACATTCCACAAAACTCAAATGAATATTATTACAATTTTTCAAACATACTCTGAGTACGATTACCTTTCACTTATAACATACCAACAATCCTGAATAAATAACAAAATTAATCTACACAAGATCTAGGAATGTAGTTTATTATAAACCAAAATTAAAACGCAGCCCCTAAACGCCAAGCTGCTCTTGCAACTCCAAAATGGTCTTAGCACTTCCCCTAAGTTGCTCAGCCTCTTCTTCATTAATAGGCACATTAATAACCCCAAGGACACCACCTCTACCAAGCTGGGTAGGCAAGCTCAAGAACACATCCCCGTCATTGATGTCGTGGAACCCCTTCGCCAGGACTGACACCGGGTGGATGCTGCGTTGGTCTCGGAGGATTGACCTAGCGAGGTTTGCGACCGAGTATCCAATCGCCCACGAGGTGTAGCCCTTGAGCTTGATCACTTCGTAGGCACAGTTGATGACTTCCTTGTGTATTTTCTCTAGGGTGGCTTTCTCGTAACCGATTTGGTTCTTCTCTAAGAAGCTTAGGACGGGTACGCCTCCTATGCTTATGCTTGACCATAGTGCCACCGAGCTGTCTCCATGTTCTCCAATTATGTAGGCCTAAAGGTTGCATTTTTAGCATATATGTTAGAGAAAGTATGAGTGTACATTTGGAAATTGAAAAACGATATGATTTAACCATCTCAAATGTATTAACCATGTCAAATGTTCTTGCACCCAAAAAAAAAAAAAAAAATGTGAAATGTTCAAGAGGTTACAATTTATTGTACACAAGGCCAGATATCCAAACCTCTTGAGAATTATATATACAAATACAAATATACTAGTAGAATACACAAGAAGATTGTGGCATCTAGTAATACCCAAAACTTAGGAATCAAGAAATGCTTTAATGATTAAGAGAGCATACTACACCATACTGAAATCTAAGGGTTTTATTTATGCTAACCTTTTTAAAGTCTCCTAAACAAACAAGAAAACAATAAAACCAAAAAAGACAAACAAAAAAAAGCGAAAAACAAATGTTTAGAATGTGTTTATTTTATCATTCTTATCCTTTCTTCAGTTTAATTTAGCTCAATTTTGTAGCTTATTCTTCCTCTTATATACTACAATTCATTCAAATTTTAATCAGTTTAATTGAGCACGATTTAATTAAAATGAATTATGACAATAGATTACCCACATTGATAAAAGAAGTAGTGAATTACTTCACCTAAAGCGAAATTAATTTAAACTGAAACTCACGACACAAATTAACAAAAGTTAACATAAACACATTAGAATAACAAAAGGGAAGCTTTTTTTTTTTTTTTTCTAGTGGATGTAGGTTGAGTTGAGATATGTGTAGGAACAAAAACCTGGTGTATGTGTCATGTGTGTATTGGACTGTTGCACACGTGTAACAACAATACACTTGTCCATCACCAGAAAGGGCTGCAGTCCCAACATATTGGCGCAGGAACTTTTGTCCGCCCAATTGCTAGCAAAGTTATGTCTTATTCTCTGGCGCAAAGCATATTACTTTCAAACTTAATCAAATACAGTAAATTATAGAACAGCACTAATTAAAGTCAGATTTTAGTAGAAAAAAAATTCAAGTACCAACGTGTTACCTCCATCATACAGTGAGTATCATTTATTAGTAGAACTTAGCAAAATCTATACTCCAAAGTTTAACAGTAATGTTCAGATAAAGTACCAACAAAAGTTCAACACAATGTTAGCACACTAATTTTAAAACGTAAAGATCGCACCTATGGAGAAGATGAGTCTAAATACGATTGAACACTTGAATAATCTTTGTTGAATTACAGAAAAATCAAATAGCCTTGCTACTACTAGTAGTTTTTAGTGAATTGCAAGAGACATTTTTTCAACTTTTGATTACTCCTAATACTGTAAAAGATGATGTTGCATATATGAATAGTAAAGTCTCTATTAAATTTTGTTGTTGATTAGTTCATGAAAAGAAAATCTTACTACCTCTAATGGACAAATAGGTAGTAGCCAAATAAGTGGTTAGAAGTCCTAGCTGTATGTGTAATACTACAAATAAGCGAATTCTATATGTAGAGATAATGTAATAGCCTTTCATAACTACTTATTACTCTTTTCTCGACTTATCGAATAGCATTATCTAATAGGTGTTCGGCCAACTCGTATACAAGTTATAACTTATACGCCCAGCTCAAAGAACATCCAAAGTTGTACATTAAAAGGTGCATTTAACCATACTTACGGAGTAAGTTCCTCGTTACCAACACCAAATCACTAATATTAGTGACACATACCATGCTCTAAGTTTGTTCGTCATTCTCACAAATAAGCAATTTGACAACCATGTAGTAATAATTAACAGAAAAAAACAAGTTTGCCTCACTTAAAGTAGTACTAGTGCCAAACCAAACCAAACCACACTAATTAAAGAATCAAGTCATCAAGTCAAATAATTCGTCACGTACCTGAACATCCTGGGCATTGACATCAAGATGATCGGCAATCAAAAACCTAAACCTCGACGAATCCAGATTCGTCCCGGACCCAATAACCCTATTCGACGGAAACCCAGACAACTTCCAGGCCACATAAGTAAGCACATCAACGGGATTAGAAACAACCAACAAGATCGCATCAGGCGAGTATTTCGCCAACGGCGGAACAATCTTCCTAAACAGACTCACATTCCTCTGCAGCAAATTCAGCCTCGACTCGCCGGCGATCTGTCGGGCACCGGCGGTGACGACGCAGAGGTCGGAGTTGGCGGTGACGGAGTAGTCAGTGGAGGCGGCGATGCGGGTGCGGGGGAGGAAGGCGGCGGCGTGTTGGAGGTCGAGCATCTCGCCACGGAGCTTGTCGGGGAGGGCGTCGACGAGGGCGAGCTCGTCGGCGATGTCTTGGGTGAGGATTGTTTGTGCGATGGCCATCCCGACGTTGCCGGTGCCGATAATGGAGATCTTGATGTGGCGCTTTGTTGGGGATGGTGGGGATGAGTGGTGGATTTGGGTGAAGAAGGCGTTGCCTAGGTCGAGTTTGCTTAGGGAGGTCTCTGATGTGGTCTTTGGCATTGCCATTTCTTCGAGTCTTGAGTTTGGGTTTTGGTTTTAGAAATGGTGTTTTGTTTGTTTGGTTAGTTTTGTGTGATGAATGATGGAGGGATTTTTATAGTCGGAAGGGGGAGAACAGAGGGGTATTAGATGGGAATTGACCAATGGAGGTATATAGTAGATTTTTTTAGATTCAATTTTGTGTTATTTTGTTTGTTACTTTTTGGTAATAACGGTCATGGTGGGGTGGTGGATTGGTCGTACTGAGGGGAAGAATGAACCACAGTCTTGACGCGCTTTGCTTTCTGGTGGCTTGATACCCAAGAAAATAAGGGAACTTTCCAAACTTTGCATATATGGATGATTATTATTTTATATAGGAAAATTTAACCTGAATAATTACAAGTTGAGGGTATGAAATAATATTAATCCCATATTTACATAAATTTCAGAATAATCCCAAATTTTAACATCTGTCACCCCAATGGTCTTAGAATTGAGGACGCTAACATCCGTTAACATTTTCGCTGATATGGTTGTGGTAACTATTTAAAAATAACCCTGAATCAATAACTGCCATCTCAAAAATCAAAGCAAAATGTAAACGGATGTTAATGTCGTCCACTCTGGAACCATTGTGTTTGTGGCAATTGTTACTCCCTCCGTTTCAATATAATGTTCATGGTTTGACTTGCGCGATCTTCAATACAATATTTTGACCACAAATAATTGCAATTATATAAATCCAAAAACTTATAAAAAGATAATAAATTGAAACTACTATTTAAGATAAATCCAAAACTTATATTTCATTTTGTACATCATTATACTTTTTTGCAAATTAACGGTCAAAGTTTGTAAATTTTGACTCAGAAAGTCAAACCATGAACATTATATTGAAACAGTAGGAGTATATGATAGATCTGTGTGCACTATGCACCGTACTCCCCGATGTAAATAGAAGCGCAACTGAAGAAGCCCATTGCCCAAGCCCAGCCCTTCCTTCATTTTGCCTAGCCCAGCCCTGTCCTCATTTTGTCACTTTGGGCACCTGTGTGCACCAAGGTTGGTACACACAGGTGTACCATATAATTTGCGCCATTGTGGTGACACAAATTGAAACTTGGGTTTATTCCAAGATTTAAAGGCGCAAATTCTTAGCTACACCTGGAGCTGGAAGTAGCTAATTAGCTACACCTTAAAACTGCAACTTCATTTTTTATCACCTGTAACTTCATTTATAAAACCCTTGTACCAACTTCATTGATCTATAATTATAACTTTATTACAACTGTTTTATAATGAAATTGCAAGTGATAAATAAGGAAGTTACAGTTGTTTGGGATCCATTGGTTATAGCTACTCCTAGGTGTAGCGAAGAATAATTGATTTAAAGGTGGGATTAATATTGTTTTATGCTCCAAACTAGGGATTATTCATGTCAAATTTTCTTTTCTTATATATAATTTTGCATATAATTGAGGTGCCTACAATCTAGTACGGAGAATAATCACGGTTGTTGACAGTGGATACTCTTGATGTGAATCCAAAAAAAATAAATATATATAGTATATAATTTTGCATATACAGATGATAATCATGTTTGAATCCAATCCAAATCTGACCCATTCTAGAAAATAAGTAAAAGGATATATTCTAATTTATAAAATAAAATTATACTCCCTCTGTCCTTGAATAAACTTTTTAATTTCCTCTTTGGTACGTTCATAAATAAACTTTCCACTCCTTCATTTGGCCAATAATTGTCACACATGTTACAAAAATAACCCTCCTTATATTTGCCTCTAAAACTTTATTCCCTCATCTTTCACTTTATATAAGGGATAGAGAGTAATTTTGCCTCATCCTTGGTATGTGTGCATAAAGCAACTGGAAAGATTATTCAAGAACGGAGGGAGTAATCATGAATTGGATTTTGGTCGAAATGGATATTGTTATGGATTTGATCCGCGGTCTAAATTAAATCCGAGAAAAAGTCCAACTTAAGGTCTAATATGGGACATTAACTATTGGCCCAAAAAGAAATGTTACATTATTTCTTTTTACCTAGAGTAGCAGGACCATTTCTTTTCCCATATATAAAACAGTTATGTTCAGTTTATTGTTATCATTTCGTATTTTGTTTTGTTAATTAAAGATAAACAACTTGAGTTTCTCTCATACATTATTCTTCACTCAGCTTAATTCAACTAAATTTAACACAATTCAATTCAATTGAGTATCATCATGTAAAATTGAAATGAGCTGTATGTCAAATCAAAGATTAATTAGGACTATAATAAAGGTAGTAAGTGGTGACATTTGGATGTCAAACGAAGGTACATGCGTGTGATCCTATAGGAACACTTATAAAGGTTAGTACTAGTACTAGTATTATTATTAAGATTTTTTTTTTTTTTTTTTTATTAGAATTAAGAGGTTAGTATACTCTATTTACATTAAAAGAAGGATATATGCGTGTAACATCGTCGCACTTATCGTTGGATTGTTAACCGTACACCTTTTACCACTTCGTAAAACCATGTGCCCATTTTTATAAGGCCAAACTGCATCCTACAAATGAGTCTAGGTCCCAAACTTTATTTATTTATTTACTTTTTCTTTCTTTTTTCCCATATCCTTCTCTCTTTTCTTTAGGGCCCGTTTGGATTGGGGGTAAAAATTAGAGGGATAATGGAGAAAATTAAATGGCCAAAGTAGATGTTGAAGGTGATGGTGGGGGAAAAATTATACTGGAAGGAGAAAGATGAAGGATATAGAGGGGAAAACTTACCCTAGTGGGGTGGTGGATAATTGTTTCCCCCTACATCCTTCCTTTTTCTCCTTCTCTCACCATGGTCCATAACTTTCCCCCACCATCACTTCCAACCATCACTTTTGCCTTTTAATTTTCTTCATTATCCCCTATCTCTCCCCCTCGAAAAAAAAAAAAAAAAACGGGCTCTCAATCTAAATTTGATATGTGGGTGGGGGTGGGGGATTTATATACAGAAGCTTCAAATTTATTTGTTCAAGTTGTATTTTGTAATTTGGCCTTTCAACAGGGGCAAAGGGAAGACAATGTTGAAGTTGGAAAGTGGAAACCACTTGTAAATCATGACCATAAACATACAGGGGATGATTAGAAAAACTAATATGTACAAGAAGAAAAAGTCAGATTCCTTCACCTTCTGAAATCGATAATAAAATCAGTTTGCATATAGACTAAAGAGAATTGATAAAGGAGTCTTGTAGTGTGGGTGAAGTGTTTTTGGTTTTTAAGAGGGAAGTATAGTGGGGTGAATAAGTAATTGCAATGTTTTTTCTCCCAATGTTAATGAGACAACCCAAAAAGAATTTTGTTAATGTTTCACGAGACAGAGGGAGTAGCTTATTCTAACAGTTTTTCTTTTTGATGTCTCTTATCATTGATTTATGGATTTTTTTTTTTATGGGAAACTCCCTTATAAAATAGACTTTTTGGAAAAAAAAAACCCCTTGTAAAAAAAACTTTGTCGGGAATCCCCTTATAAAAACAAAATGCCATGACGGACATAACTTAAGTCGTTTTTCGGCCAATTTAAATGAACTTTTGATCGATCTACCCTCATATTTTAAGTACATATTGTATAATTTTTAAGTAAATATATGCTTAAAGGCTAAGGATAAAACGGTCAAAATCCCATTTAAATTGGTCGAAAAATGAGTTAAGGGTGTTAATCATGGCATTTTGTTTTTATAAGGGGGTTCCCAACAATAAAATTTTTATAAGGGGGTTTCTCCAAAAAGTCCATATTATAAGGGGGTTGCTCACAAAAAATCCTTGATTTATACTCTTATTTCTTTTTTTTTTTTTGTTAGAATGAATTCATCACATTAACTTAGCTAATGAGATTTATACTCTTATTCATACATCACATATAGTTTTAAACTTTTAACTTTGTAAGTTATAGTCTCAAAAAGTGGGTGATTATTAAAGGTAACTAAAGGCTATTAGAACAACCCGGAACCAACTTAGGGGTCTATTCGCATCTCTCTGAAATTCTTATGTAATAATGTTTGAAAAATATTCACCTTTGATTTATCAAGTCCAGGTAGTTTACAGGTGCCTTTTCATGGAGATTGTCTGAACCATCTAGAATACTGTGGTTTTTTTGCTCCAAATGTGCCCCTTGAAGGCTTACTTTGCTACCCTACTGGTTTGGTATTGCAATTGTACTTTGTTACCCTAATGAGTTGGGGTTCTAATTGTAAAAATGAGTGACTAGTTAGGTCATAAACGACTATTAGAGACCCACCAAGCGACCACGGGGCATCTCATGCCAGTTGTTATTTGCTTACACCCAAAAGTAGCTATTTGCCTATATAGGAATACTACCAATAGCTAACTTCATTATTTATCACTTACAACTTTATTGTAAAACATGTGCAACGTCATTTCGATTACAATGAAGTTACGAGTACAATGAAGTTATAATTATAGAAAAATGAAGTTGTTACAAGGGCTTTACAATAAAAGTGCACGTGATGAATAATGAAGTTACAGTTGTTAACCAACCTCCGAATATAGCCAAATAGCTACTCACCGGTGTAGCCTATAGGCAATAATTTCCCCAAACCTTAAGGATTCCCCGCCCAATTTGGTTTGTAAAAGAATGCCTTGAATGTGTCAAGTGCCATTCTCATTTGGGCCAAAAAGGCATTAATGTCTCATTTGGGTATTTCGATGAAAAAGCCTAACAAAATGGCAACCAGGCAATAACCGATTACTCCTTAGTCATTACGCGCGCGCTCACTCAAACACAATCCACGCGATATTTCCCCTCGCAGAGACCAGAGAGAGATGGAGCAGGCACTGGGGGAGTTAGAAAGAGTCCAAACAAACATCCTCCGACGAATAGCACTCCTCGAACTCTCTCACCACCTCTCCTCTTCCCTTTCTCTCTCCTCCGCCACCGCCGCCGGAGGTTCCGATGAGTCCGCCGCCAATGACGCCACCGCGGAGCGTCTCTCCGGCATTCTCCGGTCCAATGGCGTCCGAGACTTCGCCTTCAAGGTAGTCCCTTCAGACTACTACGACCGCCCTCTTGACATCCGACGAGACCTCCTTGGTGCGGCCTCTATTCATCATCTCTGTAAAAGCATCGTTTTGGTACGCCCTCGTTGTTCTCTTCATTTATCATTTGATGATTATGCTTCGCAGCCCGTGCGGTTGTTGTGAATTTTGTGAGTTTAATTGGAATTGGCTACACCATTTTTTGATTATCTTATTATCAAAAGAGTGAGTAAAATATGACAAACGATGCTAGACTAGGTGAATAATGGATTATGTTGATTAATTGGGAGCTTTTTGGTTGTGAATTTGGGTAAAGAAGACGCAGACAAATGTCTAGATGTTTGTTTGGTAATTATGGACTAGCAGAATATTGACGACTCAGTAGGTTGGTAGGGCATTTTGAGTCACATACCCCTTTGAGCAAAATGCTATTGCTGGCTATGCAATGCATTGCATCATTAGTTTTATGACTTGGGAAATAGAGTAGTTACATTGTCTGAAGATTAGTGTAGGAAAGATTAATCCTGTCTTTGAATGGTCACATTTTGTAATTGGTCAAACAATGCGGGATTGTGGTTTTCTTTCAAATGGCTGGGATGCAAGGCAGCCATTGGCAGTGCGCAACGGGCAGATTCATACCCATTCAATGTCAAAATTTAGTTGATTCCCCAGTTAATTGTAATACTGCCTAACCCTTAAACAGAGAGATTGGGGGGGATGGGGGGGAATAAAGAAAACTATCCATGTCTGGCATGGCTATGGAACCAGCTCGTGGAACTAGCTCCTTGATACGGCCTCTGTTATATTTTTCATAGTCAAAGTCCTGTTTGCTTACCTATTCAATGGCTTCCACCAGTTAATAGTATTCAAATTTAGGCTTTGCCAACTAAATCTGATGTCCTTCTCATGCCGCAATATCGTGCTTCAAGTGTGGCAGGTTCCAAATTCTTGGAGCCCTAATCTCATCACCTGGCATGAGCCACCCCCCTTTTAGAGTATAGGTATCGTTATGAAACTATTGTAGTCTGTAAGATGGCCTACAACTCCAAAGCAAATGGGCTTTAATACCATTGACAACGGCTCTAGCATATCCATTTGGCTGCAGAAAGATTATTACCCCCTAACTATGACCTGTTTGTCTTCCTGTTTCTTATTCTTTGCAAAAAGAGTTGAGTGCTGACATTCAACTAATTACTCCATATGATTACAACACACTTGCTCTCAGTTGAGACTGATGGAGGTATGCAAATCTTGTGCCCAGACCTCCTTGTGATTGTTCTCTTTTCAGTTAGAGGCATGCATTCTCCAATTACTGTGGTACAATTCCACCAGATGAGTTGTGTACCATTCAATGTCTTCTTTGCTCCTTAGAAGTCAACAGATTGGTTTCCATAGCACATTTACTTCTCTATCAGAGATCATTGCCTCTCTTTTACCAATTCCCATAAACTGTCCCAAAACTCTCGAAAAAGATTATACAGATGTTTACTTAGCAGTTAGCACACTGTCTTCCTGCTTTTGAAGTAATATTTTTGAAGACTATCTTGATTACTGTCGGTATCTATGTGATTGCAATTGAAGTACATATAACATAGGGTGTGAAATGCTTCTAGGTGCACAGCAGTTTCTAAGCGATGAGGAATATGGGGCTGCTTCAACGGCCTAAATAAGAGAGCATGAACATCAATTAATAGAGAAGGCATGCATCGCATCTGTGATAAACTCCCTCTTCAAGAGTAGTCTGTCCTTTTTCTCTTCTTTTCTCCTACAAATGAACCTCTAGTACATTATACATTATTTTGTATACGACTTCCTAGGTATTATCAACTTATCATAAAGCCCCAACAAAAAGCTGTCTGTTGTGTAATAGGTTTCCTTTTCATATGGCTGATCACTGAATTGGATGCAAGGCAGCCATTGGTAGTGCCTAACAGGAAGAGTCATAGCCCATTCAATATTAACAATTGGTGAGTTATCCAATGGATTAAAACACAGGCTACTTTTTAGGAAAGAATAGGAAAAAACCAAAAAAAAGAGTGAAAAAAAATCCAGGTCAGAAGTTGCTATGTGTTCCAAATCCAAATCCTTGAAGAAAATGGGCGGAAGAAAAAATTAAAAATAGCTCCTTGATTTGGCGTTTGGTTGTTTCATAGTCACAATATTGTTTGATTACCTTGGTTTTGTTTGATGATTCATTAGTTTGTTACTATTAATGAAATACTAGCAGCTGAAGCCCTTGTCAACTAAAATTATGATATCCTTCCTATGCCTCAAGCTCATCCTCCAAGTGTGGCAGCTTTCAAAATCTTGGAGGTCTAACCTAATCATCCTGCTATAAGCCATTTCCCTAGTTACAAGTATCATCATGTATCTGTTGTAGTCTATAAAATGACTTAACAGAGTATAGAGTCCAAAGTACATTTGGCTTTTAATACCATCAACAATGGCTCAAGCATATATCCAATTGGCGAAACAAAGATTTTTGTCCCCTAACTTCCTCGGGATTTTATTTTTTTGGATCTTCCTTGTTCTTTGCAAAGAAACTTGATATTCTTACACTATACTATGGCTAGCAATAATAAGCTATAACTTGAGAGAGATCCTCACTTGAGGCCTTAAAGGGTTCTTGTCCTTAGTTGGAGTTTCGGAGGCCTGTATTCTCCAGCTAGTTTCACACACGCTCATGAGACCCACGGTTCTCCTTCAAAATGTCCATTTTGCTACTTGAAAACTCGACACAATTGCTTTTCTATTATACATTGACTTCTCTATCAAGGAAAGAAGAAATAACTTATTCTTATCCCTTCTTGTACCGGTTCCCACAGATTGGCCGATCACCCAGCCACCCAGCTTGTTCTCTTTCAAAAGATAGGACTTAGGAGTGCCTTGTAAGTGCTTGTTCTATTTCTATTTCTAGGGACTTGCTAAAAGCACAGTTTTGGTCTTTTATTTAACGCATATTACTATTACCAATTTATCCATTAAGATAATAAACACTCACGTCCAAAAAAAATATTTGGTGAGGGGGGGGGGGAGAGAAAAGAGAGGAACTCCAACGTAGAAATCTTCTGATGGATGGGGTTGATGCCTAGTGGATACAGTGTCACATTCTACATGTGCTCTAACTGGCACTTACCTGACTCCTGACCCTGCTATTCCAACTTTTACGTCGGTACAATACTAAAGCTCAACCTCACGCTAACTTCTGTGCATACTTCTTGGTTTGTCATGTTCTCTGTTTCTTTCCTTGTTTTTGATGGATAAGGATGATATCATGTCCAATCTTTTTGTTTTTTTGGGTTAAGAGGAGGACGGGGGTGGATAAGGTGTCACTATACTTCAGTTGCAACTAGCAGTTACCTGACTTTGTAATTTGACTTCTGCTTTCAGGTCAACACTCAAGCTCAATCTCACATTATTGATTGTAGTAACCGCAATAATTCCAAGTACTATGTTGTTGTTGTTCAGGTGCTTATCTCCCTTCTCTTCACCAATTATCTACAGCCTGCTGGTTACTGATTCTGGTCTCTTTTCCAGTATACCGCGAGGTTCAGTGCTGAAATGGTCAAGAACTATCTTTATTCACTCAATGAGGGCAAAGTACCAAAAAAGAAATTCAACTGTGAGTAAATGTCTATAGTATTGTTAGTTATCCGTTGTTCATCCTTTGTTGAAGCACAATTGCACAACATTCTTAGTTCAGTTGGTCTTACAAAGCTTGTTTTTAAGAATATATTTAGGTTTATCTGGTATGATTACTGGCCTCCAACGTGATACTTGAAGTTGAAGTAATCTCTTTGCATCGGGTTGTTCCAAGCTTGCATAACTATTTATGATCTGAGATTCTAAAGTAGTGTCTATTCTGCCGATGGATTAATCCTTTGTTGATTTGATGGAGCCACAAAATATTACACGCATAAACTTCTTATTCAATAGTATTGAGTGGCTGTTGAGTGAATTTGTGTTGTTGAAGGATAGTATACCTCCATGTCCTTACATATAGCCATTATACCCCTAGTATTTTATGTGCGGTACTGGCACTGATTCATTGAGGGTGAAAACATTTTTCTATTAAATTACTTGGGTCGAGCTTCTTATTCAGATTATTCCTCTTGAAGTTAAGTTTATCCTGTTGGCTGTTTTCTGTATTCTTTTTTTCTATACAAGGTTATATATTGCTGTATTACCAAAGCAGTCTGAGTTGATACTGAGGTACTGGGCACTTCAAAACTTTCCAAGCTATAGTTGAGTATGCATTATGTCAGGGAGAAAAGAAATTTTGATTTTGGCTTACAGCTTGAGTCAGGTCTTTGCTAGAACATTTTCCTTGTCCTTCTGCTGTAGTTCTGTTTCATTCTTTTAAGGTCCTTGAGTTTTGGATGGAAAGATTCTTTCCCCCTGATTCAGAGAGGTTGTTGTCTTGAACATTGACTACTGATTGTCAATGGTCCTTATGTAGTTTCAGTACTGAGAATCGAACTATTAATTGTTTGACCAGTGAGGCTTGCTCCCGAGGAGATATCGAACAATTTGACTGGCTTTGAGCACAATGCTGTTACATGTATTGGCATGAAGACTGACATTCCGGTAATTATATACTGTGCTCTACTATTTGGGAAGTCTATTTCACATAATGTATTCATGAAGTGTCCTATTAGATTGTCCCTTGTAACTTCAATCATGATTTTTTTTTCAAGATAGTATATTAAAATTATGTACCAAATTAACTATATTCATGTTTTTAAGAATTTGCCCACATATGCTAATCATTGGCTATATATCAACATGTTCCTAAAGCAATCTTTATCAATCAGAAATCTTGGCACTAAATGAAAGGTCCAGATCCAAGATTCTTTTGCAATTCTTGCTCTTTTTATATTGTTGTTTCTTAAATTATTTTTGAATGTGCAATGCTTGCATATGGATTGCCTCGTCCTGCTTGTTATATGTGCAGAAGATAACCCCATGAGCATATCTTGTCTGGGTAGCTATAAATTCTGTCATCCTGTTTACGGTTGTATGCAATTATAGAGATTTATAGCAATCATTCCATCTGGTCTGCTTTTGGACCCCACGATTTAGAGCCCCTCCACTTGAGGTTGGATCCCAGGTGGAAGATTGGATTTTAATTTTTTTCTTCTTCTTTTTCCCCCTAAATGTTTTTTTCTACTTGATATACGTTCAAGAACACTGGATTACTCTTTCTTCCATTTCATGTCTGTGAGAACTCACTGAGAAGTCTACAATGGAGTTCAGAATTCTCTAAAGAGTTTATAACTCTGTGTTGCTACTTGCAGCCTGACATACATTTTTGCTGAAGACTGATGGACATAATGCTTGTCACTTTGTCAGTCTATTTCACAGTGAATTTTGGTTTTCAAGTGGTTGATCATGATTCATGAAACTCCTATCTGACTATCTTGGTTTCCTATGAGGAAGCACAGACACCTCATATGGGTGTCGTGTTGCATGTCTAACACACCTATACGAGTATGACACAACATGACACGTCACCAACACATATGTGGTCCTCTATATATTGTGTCGTGTCTGTGGCTCTGTGTAACTGAATTTAAGCTTAAATAATGTTAATGTGCTTAATATAGCTGATATAGAAGTAGATGCAATTTTGACTTGGCAGAGAAATGTTATTTTTATGCAGCTTTGTTGTCCAAAATTACGAAAAATGTGAGTTGCTTCTTGATTCATGCATAAGTTATCAGCATAGCACTGTCAGGAAAATTTATTTTTTGTAGTTCTTGAATATTTTGTAATATTAAAAGCTTTTGCAGCGAGCTAGATTTTTCTAGCCTCGCAACCTTTGAGTTTGGATTTGAAGGAAAAACCTTGAAAGATCTGGTTTGAAACACGTTATTGCAGAATCTGGTTAGAGGGTGGTTGGCAACTATCCTTCTGTTTTATCTTTCTTTTTTAGTGAATGGATATTTGATTATAAAGAGAGAGGCATCCAGGGGAGGGCTAACCATTGATGCATGGTGATCCAAGGGATTGGGGGTGGGGGGCGCAGGGTTACGTTGCTGAGGTACTAAAATGTAGTGAAGCTTCTGAAGGAACTGTTATCGCATGGAGAAGGGTGGGTAATCATGGAGGTCAAACTATAATCATTTAAAGAGGGAGTATAATAGAGATGGCCATTTGATTATTGCTATACGTAGATGTTTTCCAGTTTAATTGTTTTGTCTGTTGGCTATAGGAGAAGCAATGACTGATGAGCATCACTTAACCTTTTCAAATGTGTGGAAATAGGACATAGGGCTATAAATGTAAACACAATCTGAAGGCAGAAAAATATTTTGTTTTTGGGAACGCAAAAGTCTTAACAGTTTTTTCAAGATTGGATGTCATGAAGTAGTGAGAGCTTTCACAATGGTCTCCCCAAACTCCAAGCACCACTTTGGTACATTATTGACAGCTTAGAATCTCTCTCTGTTACAGGTCATATTGGATGAAGCTATTCTGAAGCTTTCTCCTGATTACTTCTGGTTGGGTGGGGGTGAAGTCTACTTGAAGATGGGGATCAGGACATCACAATTCATTGAATTCGTGAAGCCCTTTGTTTTCAGCTGTAGCACTGCCTGATCGCGCTTAAGAACACTTGGCTTCTGTCAGAAATGCTCGACACGCTCATATCATTGTGGTCCGATGCAATAAATATGTGCTTCAGGTGTATGAAACCATTTCAATTTCTGGGAACTGAAACATTCTTTCTCACTACAGGTGGGGTATACGTAGCTAGATTTTTTTTGACTTTAATTGGTGTACTCTACAAATCTGTTGGTAACATGGTCACTTGCTTTCATAATCTTGATGTGGCCTTGATGTCTAGTAATGTTTTGTGTCTTGCTTAACATGTGGATCTTGATATCCATATAGGTTACATGGTCTCATATTGTCAAGAAGAGGACAGGTTACAGGAAATCGCACCAAATGTATATGTCCTTTCTTCGCCATCTGGGGGTATAAGTCTCTTTCGAATTACCTGTAAGTTGAAACAAACACTTAAGTGGTTCACAGATTCGGAGCTCATCTAAGCATTGAATTTATCCAATTTTGTTGAATCGTGAGACTTCGCAACTAATCTATCTTAGCGATGAGCTCTTAACTTCTTATGGCTTGAGAAATTTATTCAAGAATATGACTTGTCTTTTGTTTACAGATGCTTGTTACGGTATATAATGAGTTAGTGACTTCAAATCATGCAAATATCTCTACGAGTAGAGAACTGAGATCCAGACATATATCAAGTTTGGAGTTTTAAGGATGAAATAGCAGATGCTTTCAACAGTTACATACTAGTAGAACAAAACTTATGAGATGTCCGACAATAATAGACGTTTGTTGTATTATGTAGGGACTAGTTAATTGTTTGTCCCATACCTTGATACCTACCAAAAATAGAGGTCCCCATTTAGAGAAAAAATTGGCAGTTGAGCTCAAACTGATATTGCAGTTACTAGCAGTAGTGGTAGCAGATACTGAGATACACACCTGACTCTTTCTCATTATTGAAGGGAACCAAGCACCATACTTACTAACACATGGCCTACAGTTTGATGAATGGTGTCTCTTCATTTGTTATCAGTACCAAAAATTCCTTGATCTTTAGTCACATCATTTGGTAAACTTTTTCAAATTCAATAGTAACGATTTAAGGCTGTGTTGTCCTCATGTTATCTCTGTGGTTTCAGTAAAAATCAACATAATCGTCAAAAATCAACAAACTCTACTCATCCTAAATCAACAAATATTAGTAAAATAAATAATAATCAACAAAAATCAACAAAGTTATCCAAAACAAAAACAAAATATCAAAAAGTAACAACAAACAGAAAAAAAAATAAAAATAACATAAAGTGAATGAAACTTAAATGATGCTCATAAAAATCTTCGGTTTGGTTGCGACCAAACTTTAGTACAAATGATTAAGTCAAAATATCGTGCTCATCAATTGGCCATAATTAGAAATAAATAAGTAGTAATGATCAATTCTATTATACTTAAGGACAGTGATTCCCATACACGCCGTGTACCCATACACAAATGCAATGGCCAATTAGAAGTTGTCATGTAAGCAAAGTGAAAAAATAGAAGGAGGGAAAGAAGGGAGGGAGAATTTTTCATTTAGAAGGGAAACTTGTGGCTATTAGGCGGTAAAAATAAGACAAAAGAGGGAAAGCAATTCTTGAAATTTTTTCCCTCCATTAAACTCAAATTAACAAGAGTCTTGTGAACTTCTCCGGCGAAACTCCGGCGACTAAAAAAATTAAAAAAACTTCTCCATTAATCTGGTGTTGTGTAGTCTCTCTACGAATTTTCCTACGAGACTAAGACGTGAATTCCGACGAGTCTCAAATTAAACTGTCGACAATCAGTGTAAAGGCAAGAATCGAAGGCAGCGACGGTGGTGCGGTATAGGAAAGAAGAAGGAAGAACTCGTAATTCGTTGATCCATAAAACTAATTCTCCGGTGATTATTTTCCGGTACAACAATAGACGATTACATCGACAACCTGTTGGCAGAAGATGACCAGATTATGGTAATTTTCGAATCGATTCAGTTCATAATGTATTTGTTTCATTTTTGCTTTTATTGGTAACAAAATGATGTTGAAAACGATATTGAATAGTTATCATTTTTAAATATTCGTAACAAATTTGGTAGTTTATTAACATTGTGTACTGAGTAGTTATTTTTTAATATTAGTAACAAATTTGTTAGTTTAGTACCATTGTGTATCGAGTAGTTATTTTTAATATTAGTAACAAATTTGTAAATCTAGTATATTGAGATAAAAAGTCGGCTAAATTTCCACGAACAGCGAAATAGATGACAAACTTGACGAAAACTCACGTAATGCTGCTAGAACGCGAAAATAATCAGATAGAAAGTCGCCGGAGCATAAAATCGATTTGAGAGAAAGTTGTCGAAGTATTTTGACGGAGATAAGACAAGTAGTCACAATTGAAGATTTCATGTTTTTCCCTCCAATTTATTTTGTCGGACCTAACCCATTTTGAAATTTGAAATGAAATGTTTGAATTTCAAATATAATTAGTTTCAAAAATTTATTTTTTCTTTTTTTTAATTATCCTATAACAACCAATGAGATTTTGCCACCTCATAAACGAAGCTGTGTAGGGTTACACAACGTGTATGGGTAGCATTGTTTTATACTCCCTCCGTCTTCAAATAACTTAGACATTTTGACTTTAGAGGTCAAATTTTACGAACTTTGACCACTATTTTGTGAAAAAATATAATGATGTATAAAGTAAAAATGTATTTTTAAGATTCA
>BSSO01001005.1:0-26682 GCA_030267885.1 Mesembryanthemum crystallinum
TGTCCAAAAAAAATACCAAAATGTCGCCGGTTCCCAATAAAAATACCTAAATGTCACCGGTGTCAAAAAAAAATACCAATCTGTCATAACCCCCATTAAAAATACCATTTTGGCGATGCGGCCTGTTTGTAAAATATATATTGTAGTCATACTCATTGGCGTCATTGCTCCCTTGGAAGAAAGGTATGACTAAGGTGTGGTTTACTATGAACATAGGACTACCAAATATGTATAAGAGTTATCAATGCAATGTACAGAGACATTGTGCTTAACTTTCACTGTTGAGAGTACCATAAGATACTAACTTTATTATAAAAAAAGGTTAGCTTTTTAATCTTATTTTTATTAATTCGAATAAAAAAAATAATGCCACTATGTTCTCCAAAGCTTCTTCAATATGACCCAAGTCACAAATATATATAGGAGTATGTAAATTATAAGGTGCTCTCGGATTTAAAAAAGATAGGTGCACCTGGTCCAATATACTTAAGTGATTTAGCCCAAGCCTCCTCCCTCCTTATCATAGCCCAACCGTTGATAGGAGTATTATCCTTTTGAGCTATTCAACTTACAATTCCATTACCTCTTCTGAAATTATATCCAATTCTTATTTTAGTTGCATATATTTATTATAGTTCATAGATGCTACTCGATCTTCTGTAATACTAGTAGTTTGTTTGATCATGGCATGTTGCCTATAATTCTTGGTTTTACAAATTCTACAAGAATTAACAATGGTTAATGACCTTGGAACTTGGAACAAATACAGAATCTCCAAATGGGGAATAATAGTTTACGTTGAAATTTTTGCTTGTGGTTTGAAGGTTACGCGTGGTTGAAATGACACTCATCCTCAACATCTTTCTAAAAGTACTTGTTATTGTGATTGTGATTTATTTGTCCCACTTTCCCTCAATACTTGGAAAAAATTTATTGCGTAGATCAAACCATCAATATTGATATACTTACCTATATATATAATCAATAATGGATTTGTATGTGAAGAATGTTGCGCTAACTGCGTGGTCAACTTTGAACTACATATCTCTATATTTCTTTAAAAATAAATTGAATAGTGGATAGTTGTTGTCTAGTTGTAAAAGTTGGTAACCGTGATTGTTTGTTTAATTTGAAATGGAATCTGATTAAACCAATTGGTCATTATTAGCTTGTTACTTGTAGAAAATTTAGACCAAGTAACACTAATCACGATCCCAAATGTTTTTATAGTAGGCTAACCGTTGCTTCGTCAAATGTCAATTCAACAAACCATTTACCAAATACCTTTTAATTGCTGATTAAACAAACCAAATTTACCAAAACCAATCTAGAAGTCATTTACCAAACATATCAATAGTTAAAAAAAGCTTAATAAACTACTACATTTAGACATCTTCTCTACCTTTTAGATCTTCTTTGCTTGCAAGTTCTTTATTTACGAACATTTCTTCTACCAGTAACACACTCCTAAGTCCAAAAAAAAACAACACAACTCTACAGATTGCAAATTGCAACTATGCCTTATTTGTAGCCATTCAAACTTTTGGAAATAGCTCAATGATAAGCATTGCATATTTGCATCCACAAAGACACATACTATATACTTCAGGGCATTAATGTGTCAATCTTTGTCCTGTTCCACCATTTAGTAAGCTAGCAAAACTCCATACGAAAGGTCAGAGAACAAGATTTTGTTCACTGTACATACACTCAATAAAGAGTTGTTATCTTCTTTCCTTTTCTTCTCTGTCATTGTCCCTTGCAAGATGTTTGTCACACTCTATATCGGCCAAGTTGGTCACTTTATTAGTCCTAACATGTATGGCTTGCCTTTTCAGTCAGATACTCAAGCCATTACGAACTTGGTTCATTAATAAGGATGCATTGCTTGCCCTTGTTTTGTTTGGTAAGCCGTCATGCAATTACCGACAGGTGTACGTATTCACGAGGAGTAAGTTCTTTCTTCCTTAAGCGTCGTTAAGAGGCACTTCCCAACACAGGGGTTCTTGTGATCAAGGACAAACCAAGAGAACACCCACGAACACCAAAAGACTTCCAACATCTATCTAAATTTCATAGAAACCCATGGTTTTAGTGTTACAATCTCACAAGCAGGTTATTAGTAAAGGGTTATCAAAATCTATTAGACAGGGGGCTTGTATCATGGATGGCCATTGAATTAGACACTCACATGTCGGTTGAGTTCTCCAACATCAAGNTGGATATACATTTGCCAGGGTGCTCAAAGGTGTTAGCCTGGGGCCTCGGATAGGCGCTAGCCTGGGCGCTCAAACAAAGATGGCCGACATGCATGATGAGAGTGACTCTAACCTTAATAAAGCATAGCAAGGCACTCACACTGGCCTACAACTAGGCACCGGGACATTGAGTGTACTCGTATCCCTGTATATACATATACAGAACCGGTACACTACCATTTTCCGACCCACAGGGCTGCTTTAAGGCCTGGTATCCAGGAGTCGCGGGAGATGTACACCATGGACAGGTACGTCTTGATCAAGACATCTTATGAAACTAAAACCACCAAGAAGTATCCAAATGAAGGAGAATATTTACCAATGGAATCCAAACATGAAATCTCTGAACTAGCTTCACTCTTATCATCTCCCTAGGTATAAAAAAAGAAGACACAAATTTGTCAAAACTGTGGATCTGTGTGGTCAGTAAAACAGCTTTACAAACTGACCATGACAGCTAGACTGTGGCTACCAACACCAGAAGTTTTTTGCTAATTTGGAACCTTCCCAACTTTGAATATACATTGCCTCGACCAGTCATAATAACCAGAGAATACGACAATGAAGGTGATGAAATATTGGTCGAGGCGAGAATTGCTGCAACATTTTGGGAAAGCAATGTAATGCTCTCAACCCAGCAGTAACTAATCCAAATCAATGACCTGCTCATTTAGGTAACATGTCATGGGTTTTGACCCGCTAACCTTCACAGCATGGTACCCAAATGGTTCACCTACCGAGCCAAACTCCGCCTCATCATCCTCACTGTCGATCTCCTTTGGTGTCACACGATTTTGATAACTTCGACGGTTGATGAGGAAGACATTATAGTAGTAGCTAACCAAGTCCATCCTCGTCTTCTTTGGGAAGAACAACTTTCCCAATGAAAACTTATTCAGCATGATGATTTGCTTAAATCTCTTTTCCTCTTTAACTGACCATGAAAGCGATACCTCCTCACCCATGCGGTCAAACTTCCAACGGAAGAACACCAAACCTAATTCACGTCTTAATTTCATCCTCCTTTCTGCAATGTGAAATCTGTGGCATTCCCTAGAACCCGGAAACACACAGTTGCAAGTATCTGCTCTTCCCTTCCCTGGAAAGTCAAAATCGGGACAGGAATTCTCATTTCGCTGATCAGGAGCCCAAACTTGAGTTCCGAGCCATTTGGGATCACTCTCGGAAACAAGACCCGTCCAAACAGGGACTTCAGCTTGGAATCGGGGCCCTACTAAGACATTCTTTTCTACGGGGAGATCATCATCAGATGGGGCGACTATTATTTTCTTGGGTGGCGCAACGGTGCTAACATGCTCTTGCACGTTGCATCTGCTCTCTGATGGTGGCTTGCACGGACTTCGCGACTTACCATGGTCAACTGAACAACAACGACAAGAACTACCAGGAGAAGTTTTCGCCAAAGACAAAAGCCTTTTGCTGGATCT
This sequence comes from Mesembryanthemum crystallinum, assembly GCA_030267885.1. NCBI lineage: Eukaryota > Viridiplantae > Streptophyta > Magnoliopsida > Caryophyllales > Aizoaceae > Mesembryanthemum > Mesembryanthemum crystallinum. The sequence continues at coordinate 3,707 of BSSO01001005.1, forward strand.
GAGACCTTCTGCAGAACTATGATTTGGCAGAATATCATCTTCATACATAGAGGGATGCATCTTCTGCTTCTTCTGCAAATTAAGAAGTATTAAGTAAATTGATCACATGAACAAGTCCCATCATCAAAAGCCATCACCATCATCAAATCAACAGTTAAACACTCTTGGAAGTCAATATGATAGGATTACCAATTTAGCTCTCATTAGCTGTTGCACAAAACACCCATCAAATACACAGATATTTCACCAAGGCTGCAATAAAGAATCAACAGTCGCTAGAAAAGACTATATTCTTCCCTTTAGCTGCAACTGTTTGCACTTACTCAATTCCCATTTGTCATTTTCTTCTACAAGGCTGTATAAGGCCACAAAAACAAATGTTCATTTTCCATAATATAGAAGCCACATTTTTAAGATATTTGGGAAAAGGGAAGTTCTTAATGGGACACCATTAAGTTTTCAAATCTAATTTTGAAGCCAAAGCTCTCAAGTGAAACTGAAATCTTCTTGAGATCGAGATGGACGAGGCCCTAATTAGAAAGAGAGATACAGCCCTAATTAGAAAGAGAGATACAAGAAGGTAAGTAAACACGTTTCTTAGAACCATCTCGTCCTCATCCTCACCAAATTCTGAGTAGTCAATTCAATCTTACAAACTTTCCGAAATGAGCAATAACAAGATTAAAAAGAGAAAAAATCCCCGTTTTAATTTCCAAAAGATAATTTTCTTCTCAAAAGCATTAACCAACATAGAGGCAAATAAATTTCTAAAAGCAAAAGCTAAACAATGTAGCTTTCTCTTTGGAGAGGCATGATAATAGGAGATCTATAGGCAGTACGAGTAGGGAGAAGGCAATTCAAACCTAGGCCCTAACATATCTAGGCTAAAACCTCATTGGCAAACGATACACAGATATAGAGCGTGACAAAAACAAACCGACATGGACTGAGAGGGCTTCATGATGTTTAATTCATCCTAAAAATGTAAATCATGACACAAAACAAAGGATACTACTAGATAATATACATGTAATTACTGAGAGAAGATAATATCAGGTTTTCAGTAGCCTGAGACTGTTCCTCCACATAACATCGCTCGGAATTGTCTTACAGATGTTCGTCATTAGCTCTTTCTATGCAATTTACAAAGGCAAGTTATGATCATCAAGATACGTAACTTGCCAAATGAGCTTTACCATTTCTACCGATCACATGTTAGGTATGATCTCGTTTTCAGTTCTCATATATGCCACTAGTATATCTTTTATTATATTTTATCAGTGAAGGAGAGAACACATCCTTACAAGTTAATAGTGTAATCATTTTGGGAAATGTCTGCACCCTTAATGTTGCTTATACTCCAACCAAAGATTTAAGACGAAAGATCAATAACTCTCATGTCACCACTCATAGTGCTACTAAATACTGCATTCGCGATAACCAGATTAAATTGAAACTTTCAATTCTGAAGCCCATCTCTATGGTGGTCTACTGGTGTTTTGTCTCTTCTTTTCTATAGTTTCATGTGTCAAGATTCTAGACAATATCGTCTCAAAACATCATGCAACATAGAACCACTTTTCCCACTTGAGGCCGTGAGAGGCACTAGGTTATTAGCATGGTGTGGTCTGGGTCAATGGACTGTTACTGTGACTACTAACTGAAACTTTTAAATTCATCTGCTTACTATATACCTTCAAAGCATCAATATAAGACGTACAAGCTCCGTCCTCCTCAAGGAGCATAATCTGCCAAAAGAGTAAATCTACTAGTTGCCTAAATTTTGCTTTAAAAAAAATGCTTGTTCGAAGTTATTGTATTGCTATATAGGTTTAAATATTATCATTATTGGAAAACATAGCCATACATGGCTGCAGTGCTTCTAATAATTTTTGGCCTTCTAAGAAGCGTCAACCTTACATCTTCTTTCCATCTTTTATTAATTTTATGTTCTGGTGAAAGGAAATGTAACAGATGTGTCTACTTATCAGTTAGACGACATTTTCTGCCAAATTTTGCAATTCAAGTTATTTTTTTGCATGGCGTTTTCTTCCCATATACCGACACGTCTTTTATTACTGTTGTGAACAAACATCTTAAAAGTCTCATGCTAACTCTGTTAAAGGCATTACATAATGTCACCCACAATAAATCAGCGCAGATATGAACATATCTATGAGACCTCTATTAAGGATTCAGAATTCGTCATTCCTATAGCCTACATTTTCCCAAGTCTGTTCATATATAATCCAAATAGGCTTCCAAGGTATATAGATATCAGAGCAAAAGTTTTACCTACAATGCTCAAATACATATATACGTTGTTCCTACGTGAACTAGCTAGGCCAATTTAGTGCATGATAGACTCATATTTGAAACATGAATTAAACAAAACTCAGCAAAACCCATCGGACAACTGATTGCACGTGAATACTAGTTTGTAATAAAATGTTCATCCATCTCATTCAACTGCGAAAAGAGAACTTTAATGACAAAAAAGGCTTTAGTTATACCTGGTGGTGTGGTGATTGATCATCATTTGGATCAGCATACCTTCTTTGCAACCTTGCTTCCCGCAGCGATAGGGCTACTGACCAGAAATCACTGCCCCCATTTTCCTTCCATGTAGAGCACCCTGGTATTCTTCCAATGGACGGATGACAAGGATCCTTTGCAACTTTGATAATCCAACTCATCATTTCTTCTAAATCATCACGTTTCCTCTTCCGAGAAGTTATGTCTTTGTTATTGGCAGAATTATTTCCTTTTCCATCTGTATCTTTATTATCATATAATTTATCGTCATCATCAAGAGTAGCTATAACTACGTCATTAAGCACTTCACTATCTGGCAAATGCAACCTCTCCTTCAAGGCCACATCAATCTGCTTGCAAATTTCTTCGTACTCGATTTTCTCATCCTTCAGTTCTTCCCCATCTGTTGAGAAATCCCTAAACCTTTTCTCTAACTCTAATGACAACAAACCCATATTTCCACCGCATTCATTATCTCCATTTTGTGAAATCCTATCTCTTGTAATTCTATTCAACCATTGGTCCAATTCATCTAAATACTTGAAATATATCAACTTAATTGATCCACATAGTTTATAATCAAACCTAAACTTTTCTGCAATCAATCCCCACAATTTTTCCTTCGAAACTGTGTCAAAACCACCCCTGTCCCTCACTAAGCAGAACAACTTGAACAAGTCCACCGGTCGGCCATCCCCCAACAATGCCGGTATCGGCCTAATCCCATTCTTGGCATATACACCCCTTAACAAAACCATAAGGACTTGATCAAACAAACACCGCAACTTATCATCACAATCATCCCACTTCACATCATTATCACTATTTGAGAAATACTCATCACTAAGCTCATCACTCTCACGATTTTCAGAGCAATTCAACTCAGACTCATCTTTTATAACAGCCATCAATTCTCCCTCTTCCTCACTCTTTCTCTCTCCTTAATCAATCAATGCTAAATGAAATGAAGCAAAAAAAAGACTTGATCTTTAAGGTATCAATTTAACCACTTTCTCTTTTCTCCCTCCCCTTAGTTTCAATGACTGATTATAGAACAAACCCACAATGTATATCAATAAGAACAATTCAATGGGCAGTTGGGTACCAAAAAATCTAGTCTTTTTAAGTCAATACCTTGATCTTTTGGGACATGCAAGCGATACCCTTTTCAGCTTTTCCATCTGTCTATGCTCTGAGTTGCTGCAGAATTCACCTGAGCTACGCCGCCGATGAAAAGGGGCTGAGAACTGAGAAGAGGACGAAGATGGTGTTTTGGACAGCTAAAATTAAATGAAAAGGGGTCTGTGAAATTAAAAATAAAAAAGAGAGAAATAAAAGTTTGCGGCTTTTAATTGGAAATTTGGCAATGGGAAATGTATCTGAATTGTATGTGAAAGCAATCAAATGTGATTACCTGGAATTAATTAGGAAATTATTGATAATGCAGAAAATGTGAAATGAATTATTTAAAATGGTGGATTTTGGGTCACCAAAGTGGTGTGATTTGGGGGTCAAATGGGTTTCTGGGAAAACCCTATCAATGGGCTTTCAAGAAAACCCTAACAAATTTTTCTTGAGATGAGGCAATTTGGTAGGGCTTTTCCAGGACAAAGAGAGATGGTACATAAGATATTTTTCAGATATAAACTATAATCTAATACTAATTTGTGACTGGTATAATCTAATTTAATCGAAGTAGTTGATAAAAATTGTGCTAACTAACGCACTATAATCATAAGTTTAGAATGCTCGTATAAAAATAATACCAACGTAATTAAAATCGAGGCACATGGGACTAACTTGGAAAATCAAAAAAAAAAAAGAAGTGGGAAAAACCAAGATCGTAGGATTTGGGTGGGAAAAAATTGATACCGATTTACTAGATATAGAAAAAAAATGGTTTTGGGATACCATACGCCTGATATTAAACGAAGTGCTAGAATTTGTTTTATCTTCTTTAACCATTTACAATAGTGAATCTCGCAAAAATAATGTCGGTTCAAGTTAGTATATCTTAAATAAAAACAGGAATCCTAACAATCACAATTAAAAATCAAGGAATATGCTGAGAATATTCCTTCCTCCTCCTCCTCCTCCTCTTTCTATAAACCCTAACCTCCACTCAGTAGCATATCAATTCGAGCCTAGAATATTTTATCGTTTTACCATTCTCGACATGTGATCATCGTTTTTAATTGGTTTTGTTGTTTTCTCTTAGGGTTTGAAGTGGTTAATTAGTTTCAATAATTTTGTTTCAACTTGTTGAAGTTTGCTTATCTGTGCTTGCCAAACTTTAATTATCCCTCTAATGAGATTATTTATTGTCTCTAGTGGAAGAGTTTTGTGATGCAGCATTGAAGATGTAGTGTTTCAACGAATATATACTTAATGTTAAGATTTCCTTTAAGGAAGACCATTTGTCAAGCTGGATTTGTGTCATGGTTTTAAAGCTATTAGTGAGTTGAAAAAGTAATTTTGAAATGTTATTTTAGATATCTCAAAAGAAATGGTTATTGTTCTAGATATCGTTTTACTCTCCATTAATGATAATAGATTATTACTCGTTCGTTGTTTGTTGTTTATCTCTCCATTAATGATAGTTTCTCCCCTTTCTTTTTCCAGCCCTAGTTGGGAATAACTTCCGAGTCGAACTCCACTGCTAATAATTGTACACTAAATATGGATTTAGATACTCAAAGGTAATAGATTGTGCAACAATTTGTGTAAAAGTAAGAAAAAAACCTCATATCATAAATTTCAAGTTTGCGATGCTGATAACTTTGGATGTTACTTAGATACGGACAACGTATTTCTCTTAATTTGTTAAAAGAAAAAAAAAGAAGTAAATTATTAGATGTACCATTAGAGACATTCAAAGGCTTCCTACTTATTATTATTTTTTTTCTTTTGAGCGATGCCCTACTTATTAATCAATTAGTGGTAATTGATAAATAATTTTTTTTTTTTTGTTTTTATGACCAGTGACTAACAATAAGGAAAATAAAAAGTACTCACTAAAAGGATGTATAACTATGTTTCTTGTCAAAAAGTGGAAAATAATTCAATTGAAGATACCTAATTAGGGTACAGACATACATTTTGTAAACAATGGCTATCAATATCCAATGCCACGTATTCAATTGTCATTTGGTTAATTTTGCAAAGCAACTATTATAATTTGTAATCACATCACTCAATTTTTGGAACTTTCCAGGAAATATTATTCAATTGACAACTCCAAACGGCGCGATCATCATTATATAGGCTCTTAAAATACCACTATAAAAGAAAGCACAGACATAATTAACCGGAGCGATGAGCCGATGATGGCACAACTTTTCACGTACTTGATTTCATTTAATTTTAATTTTCGTATATAGGAGAGAATAACTATTTTGAAAGTCTTTTCTTAATCCATCATGTAAAGAACGGTTCCAAGGAGCAAAGGCGGCCACAAGTATTACCTTTCAATCTAAAAATATCAGACATTACCTTTTTAATTTGAAAATATCACTAATATTTGTATAGAACGCGACTTCGAGGAAGAAAATGATAAATGGAAAGGCTTCAAAAAAAGGTTCCAAGGAGGTTCAACTGGCACTATTCCTAGGCTAGGAGTGTCCAAAGAGATCAACTTCACTGGCTAAGAAAATTCTACAACTCTCCACAATCCACACTCTACTCCCCTAAGTTTACGGACAATTACTAATTTCTCGGCTGTTAACATCTATATTGCTGCTGTCTTCTTCTCTTCCTCTCAACTCTTGAGCTGCTCAATATAGCTGTTCCAGCAGATGCAAGCGGCTGCTGCCACACTTCTCGTCTTGCAACTCAGTAGTGCCGGAATCACAGCAACCGCTGTAGCAGCTGCAGTCGCCCTTCGTTCATTCTTCGCTGCTGGTTGGGAGCCTGGGATGTCTCTTCCCTATTCACGATTTCATCAACTACCTCGAATGCCGCTACGATGTTGATAGTTTAACATCTCACCCAAAACAAACAGGATATTTTCTGTACAAACTAAATGTTAAGAAAATGCCACAATGTGACCACAAGATTTTGGACAGAGAAGTATATGGAGTAATACAATTCCTAATGCTTGTATCCTGCCTCGCCCAATACAATCATAAGAAAGCCCACCTGGTGCCTCGTCCTCTCATACATACCTCCGCCAGATACACGCCTTCATCCATTGTAATTGTATATACATATTACACAATAATCACCCTTTGTACATCTATTCCGAACATAAATCATCAAAAAAAAACTTGCATCTTCGAAGAGAAACCAACGTGTATTTACATCAACCAATCGGTCAAAATGATAAAAATGCCAAAGTCTGGAGGGTCTAATCATGTGCAGGGAGGGGGGATTAAGTGCGAAAATATAAAATATTTAGAACAAAGGTCAAAAAAAAAAGGAAAAGAAAAGACACTAACCTGCTCATCTAGGAGCTATACATGTGTGTGTCTCTATGTGTATGTGTAGAAGAAAGAACAAGCCCAATAGAGCACAGATAAATTGAACCTGCTCATCCCCATGACGATAATGAGCAGGGACAGTATATCTGATAGTATGCAATACAATGCAATTAATAATCAAGAAATTTAACAAAATGACGGTTTCAGGATCCATTGCACTGTATTGAACTACTGAGCACAGCATACCAAGCCTGTCGTCAGTATTGTAGTAGATCTAAGCTCAAAGAAGACATGTCCAAAAACACGACAGAAATATCAACTTCAGCAACTCCGTGTAATGGTGTAAGCCCTTTTTTCCTTGGTTTCTTTCTTTCAGAATCTAGTTCAAAGAACACCTTGAGATATGCATCACTCTTATTATGCCACTCGATGATCAATTTACAGTTCCTATGCCAGGCAGCAGCTAACTCAGAACACAAAACAGGTGACTCTTTCTAGCCATAGTCATCACATGCAGCACACAATGTAAATACCTAAGCTTGCACAGAGGCTAATTGTCGATTAATTCATCAATCACCACTTCCTGCAAGAAACGGTAGAGACGCATACAAAGTAGCAGGTTATTGAGCAAATTAATCTGTCATTCATCTGAATGGTGGGGAAAAAATTGAAAAATGGAGACTGGAAACCAACCTTATCACACACAGGACAGCTCTCGCTCCTTTCCATCCACTCGAGAATGCAGCAAAGATGAAAATGATGCTCGCATTTAGTAAGCAGCTTTGGATTCTCCTCTGTGTACTCTGCATACAAAACCAGCAATAGGCATATTTTGTGATTTCCATATTAAACCTGGTATCATTTATCAGATTAGTTGCAGCAGAAATGAAAATAAAGCATAGACAACTGAAGGCAGAAACCATCAGAATGAGCTTTCATTTAGTCGTCACCTTCAAGGCATATGGGACAATCTTCCTCTTCTATACAAGTAAGAATTTGTTCACCAGGCTTTTCAAGATCATCTTCAAGCTCCTTTGATGGGGTGAGTTCCAAAATGGATTTTGTTTTGCAGTCTACTTCCTTCAGATCCTTCTCCAGATTTTCTAGGGAAGCACCAGTGTTCAGTCCCTCTGCAGAACCAGCATCTGTTGTCTCAGCTGCTGTGCCACTCTTGGCACCACATTTTTCTCCATTTGCAGGTGGAGGTGGTGTTTGATCACGTCGTAAATCAACATCATACGGAAGGGGTGCAGGAGGAGGAGTGTACATGTCTGGATTTGAAGTATCCAGATTGGTATCAACCAGAAGTCCTGCTGGAATTCCAACAGTTCCGCCATGGTTAGCAGATAAGGGTTGACGCTCCTCCGAGGTTCTTGGACACTGTAGAATTCAAATTTATTGGAAGTATGAAAACATTAGTTTAACTATTCATAAAAAAATTCCTTTTTCTTACACCAACAAAGGAATCACAATCTGTAGAGATTGGGGCACTGAAATTCAGTATTCTTAAGGTGAAATTAGTTATGATTAGCTCATAAGATGAATTGCGACAGGAAAATACATCATCGAGCTAACTTTTTGGGGCTCAAGTAACTTCAGCCTTCAGGCCCTCCAGGATAGCTGTTGCACCTTGGTGAACCTTTTAACTTTTTCTTTCTTTTTTTCCCTTTACAGCCGAGTAATAAAATTAAAACTAAAAAAGAGCCCAGCTCCAAGACCCTCAGACACTAAGAAACATAAAATTACATAAAGTAGTTGGAATCAATGTGGAACTGACTCAGCTCTCAATAGAGCTAAGAAACCCTTTATTTGAATCATGTTCTCTATTGCTTGCATCTTGAATCAATCATCGGGCATATAACTGGTTCAACATTGTTATCTTGCTTCAATGGCATTGATAACAAAAAGGAAATAAATTGATAACTACACGGAAGGAAAAACTTGTAGGCAGTCGCCGTTGCAACAAGAATTACAATTGCCACCACACATTATATTAAACTAAATGAAATTTTCGTTTTCAGGCGATGGGCATAAATGCATGCTTGAGATTATGAGTAATGTTGCAACGAAGAAACATCAGCTTTTGTTTTACTGTCACATAACATGCATCCTGCTCACACTTTATATTCTAACTCTCACTTCTGAGATGGTTCATAGCTTGCTTTTCGTTGTCTACTAGAAAAGGCTAAAGGGCATTACTATAAGCAAATGTTGCAAAAGGATATCAGAATTCAGAAGAGTTATTACATAATAGTAAGTTGGCGTCCTAACCGATTCAGCTCTCCTAGAAGAACAGCAGCAACAACAACCTCCCATTTCGTGTCACGTATACTCCGTTATCCACCTGAAACTATCAGCATCTGGCACATTTCTTACAGGATCCTGACAAAAAAGAATGTTTTCTCAGACATAATTCAAATAATCCATTCAAAGTAGACACGGATAGAAAGAGATGAAAAGAAGAGAAGCAGACACTACAATGCGACAATCAGCAATACGCAGAAGTAGATGCATATTGAAAAAAGGAATTACAAATTCATAAACGCTGACTTGTGAAGAGGATAGAAGAATGGCATGCTGCATCTACACATCAAAATGACTATGATACAATGCTGAGAGCATAGGCCAGCTCTGATGCACTGTAACTTTCAAGGAGGTCACGTTTCCAAAACTTGGAAACTCACAAAAGTAAGGAAACTTAGGGGGAACTTCTTATCCACTTGAGGACCAACCTTTTCACTAATTGACCTCTAGAATGCCAATATTACATTTACTTAATTCTATCTTTCTACTAATCTCTTTAAATATTGCCCATGTTAACTCTAAAAGCATATTTTTGTGTACTGTTATCGATGATAGTTAAGATAACTATAGGGTTCTAAGAAAAAATGTTAGTTTTTTTCACTTTTTGTATGTTTCCACGTTTCCCACTTTTTTGAGATATGAAGTTTCTCGTTTTTCATTTCCTTGCTTCCCCCGTTTCCATGCAACATAGTAGGCCAACAATAGCTAGTTTCATAGTTCTAGTCAATTCATACACAACCATATAAATCAGTTCCGAAGTCAAACTATCGTGTTTTAACCTTCATGAGCCCTTATATTGTTCAGGATTAGTCATTGTCCTGTGAAGTTATAGTTGAATTACGTCTTCAATCTTGTAAAGAAGTTAAAACCACAAGGTATTAATGTGTTGCCTGAGCAAACAGATATTATAAATGTTCCCAATAGTATGAAAACCTCACTAAGCTTTAACCAACTCACAATCTCGAGAAGGTGATCATATTTGGCAAGCTTACAACTTTCACCCGATACTCACGTCATGTTCCTCTTCCCGACATCAACTTTAGACCTAGTATATGTGGGAAATATAAATCCAACTAGATTTCAATAGTTCATGTTAGACATTGACATTTTGACTACTTGACAAGCGATGACTACAATTGACATCCACATTTGCCTCAGCCCTATGAACATTATGTCTTCACATAGCAGCAGACCAAGAGTTTCAAGATACAATTAATTTGTCCCAACATCCAAGTTGCATAAATTTAAAAACTTGGGACCTCTTCACCCAACAGCGGTATCTTGGCACTACTGTACCTACACCAACTATCTTTGCCTAAAGCACTAAGCAAAAACAATTGTGCTAAGGACTTCACTTGGAGCAAATAACACAAACTGAGAAATACTTGGAATGAAACCACAACTCTCTCTCTTTCATTCTCACCTTTTGAGCTCAAATATCAACAAAACGAACCTTAAATCAACAAAGATTTGTAACCCGTTGCTAGAATTTTAGTTTCTCTCTCAAATATTCCCTTCCCCCTCCCCCTTAAGTTCATGCTCTCCTACGGAATTTGAAACTCCAGTGAAGGAGAAGAAAGAATGTGAAAGGAGAAACTCAAAATCCTAAAGACTAGGTAAAAAGGCCCTTGGTTTACAAAATGATTAGTCAATGATAACACACGACCAACGAATTTAGTAACCATTCAACTCCTAATTGCTCGTAAGGCAATGAATTGACGAAAACAAATTCAATTTTGCCTTACAACAACAACAACAACAACAACAACTCACAAACGCTCAAATTCACAACACTCTCATCATCAATCATCATCAAAATAGTTCAGCGATGACGAATTAATACAACGTGCATCAACTTGAATTTGTGACAGAAGCTTAAACCCTAGGTTAACAATAAAATTAGATACCAAACAGCATCGAAAAGTCGTTCAAAACCGCAAAAATCAATCAAAACTACAATACTGCTAAAATAGGCAAATTCAACCAAGAATCATTCAAGAATCAATCAAATTGAAACATAAACAAGCGAAGAATTTAGACGAGTACCTGATTGTTGAATCGAAATGGGTTAGAAATTCAACTCCTCTCAAGGTTGAAGAGAGAGAAAATGAGTGGAAAGTATCGGCGCACTCATCAGCTGACGACGCCTCTGCTTCTCGGTCTTCTGTATATCGCCTTTTGGCTTTTGGTGAATGAACCCAAAATGAAAAGAGAGATTTTTTCCAAATAAAAATAAATAAATAATAATGATAAAATACTTCCACATTCGAGAAAGAATGATTTCAGAGGGTTCTTTGAGAACTCCACGCGCTAGAGGAGAGAAGAAAGCGTACGCGCTATTCGGTTTAGTGACAGCTTATATGCTGACGTGTCGATTTAGAAATTACGTGGAATTATAGGATTTGATTTGATTAAGGAACAATTTTGTTCTTTGCCCTTACTTGTAGCCGTTGCTATCATTGACCGAACTACCAGAATTTGATGAAGAGTATTGATTTTGTAGATTTCAAACTGCATTTGTTAAAAACATGATTGTGTGTGTGTATATATGTCAAAAAGTTAGGCTGAGATTTGTACTTAGGGCTTTGTTTGTTTAACAAATTTGCAATTGTAAAGAGTACTTATTATGGGTGGCTCACTGGCTTTAGGCTTAATTGGACGGTTGGACTTATGTAAGATGACTTTGACACTAGAGGATTATACTACTAATAACTCAAAAAAATTAAAATAATACAAAAAAATATAGAGTAGTTAATATGTGGTAGAGTTTGTAGTTAGGAAAATGTTTAACAAGTCAATGATAGTCATAATGTTGATATGTGTTTGTTGGGAATATGGAGGTAGAGTTTGATTTGGGCATGTGCGAATTCAGATGATTCTAATGTAAAATTTTAGGATTTTATAATTGAGAAAAGTTTATATACTCAAGTTGCATCTCCTTTAGTGTAATATTTCAATGATTTCATGATAGATAATAGTTTAAATCTGTTGATGGTACTATTCATATAACAAAGGTGTACTGAGTATTGCATTTTTAAGGAGGCAAGTTGAAGCATCTATAATGGTTAAAAAATTATAGACTTTTCAAATTTACAAAACAGTATTCCATTTATTTTTTGTTTTTGAAACCCAACTTCAAATTTCTCAAATCTCCATACTCTTATGGGCCCTAACAAAATTTTTTCCATCAAACTCTCCCATCAACTCAGATTTTATTGACGTGGGGACCACTTTGGTCCACAAGTGAAATCTATATAAGCAAAGTAGCAAAGACTTCATTTAAGATATTAAAAATTTGACCTTACTCTGGTGGTATAATATAAAAACCTCAAGACTTTTTTATTCCCAAAAAATTTAAAATCCTTAAAACTGCCATTGTGGATGTCTTAACAAACTCTAATTGAAAATCAAGCTTGTTTAGCTTTTATATGCATTATTGGAATGGATAACCTCCTAGAAAGTTTCTCATATAATATGTCAAGTATGGGTGGATTTTGGCATTAGATGAGTGCCTAGTGCAATAAGCGCTTCGAGGATGAAGAATAGTAATTAGAAACAACTTTATAGACATAGTAAGGGTTGTAAAGTTGAGATTGGTTCAAAATGTCATATTCAATCTGATAAATGTAAAAAATGACGTTGAAATTTATCTAAGCGTTGAACTATATGTCGGAAAAAGGCTTCAATACAAAAAAAAAAAAAAAAAATTTCCTTATGTATAAGTTGTTTGACATGAAGATAGAGAAACATACCACAATAACCATAATAATGTCTTATGTGATCATAAGGTAACCCACATCTATATATGTCAATTTAGACGATACGATAAAGGATATGTTACTCATATAAATTTGCTGTCATTATTGATTAAAGTACATAAATAGTTAGACCATGTTACTTTTATGGTGAATATAAATTTTTTCAGTTAAGTTCAAATCAATTTTACAAATTTATATAAATTTACTTTCTTTTTTTTTCACATATTACTATTCTTCTTTTTTTTTCCCCACCCATTTAATATAGGAGCAGCATTGAATGTGGGTGTGGTGCTAGGTTGGAAGAAAGGCATGGTTAATTGGACACTGGGGGACGAATTCGAGACGAGAAGGGAGGGAGGGAGGGAGACTTCTTCACATGTCACGACTCACGACGCGATGAGTGAGATAGAGTACGAGTACTACAAAACAATGCAAAGAAGCAAGCAAAGGCTATATATATAAATGAAGAATTGTAAACAATTATTTTGTGGATTTTGGGCCCATTGATTGCCCCATCAAACACCACATCATCATGATTCTAACATTTCTACAGCCTGGCCTTGATTCTCTCTCATCATTTCAATTTCTCTCCTTTTATTGGGGCCAGGGCCCCCTTTACTCTTCTTCTGGACCTGGTCCTGTGTAGCATAGCATAGCATGGCATGTCATTTCCTGCTTTTCTTTGACTTTTGGGGCTTAGGCACTGTTAGCAAATGGCTGGTGACATTAGCGGTTGGCTGATAGCTGGTATAGGTTGGCTGGTTGCATTGGCTGCTTTGACTGGCTGGTTGCATTGGCTGCTTTGACTGGCTGGTGACAATGGATGTTTGTAAAAGGTGTATGGTAAAATTAGCTGGTGCTTTGTAAATAGATTGAAATTAAACCGACAAGCCACAAGTCAACCCCAAAAGCTACTCATAGTGGCTTTTCCAAAGTTGGCTTGTGGGATGGCAAAAGCCAACTCAACCAGCCACTTACCGAACACCTTCTTTGGATGGTGGACTGGTCAAACAAGCCAAAATTGCCAAAAGTCATTTACCAAACACCCCCTTAACCTCAACTCTCTTCTACTACTCCCTGTTTCTTTCCCTTTCATTTTTGTATTAAAACCATTTTCATCCCATTTCCGGGATCACCAAACATTTTCTCCTTACCAGCGAGCCCGTGTGGCCACACTTGTCGCAACTTCTACTTTTTTCTTCACATTCCTACTCCACCACTATTAACTTTAAGAAGTTATAATAGGAATAGGAATGGGAATATAAGTAGAAACTACAAATTAGAGCTTCTACTTCTACTCCTATTTTAACTTCTTAAAAGTCAAAAGTGAAAGAGATGGTAAAGGAATAAGGGATAGTGAAGAAGAATATGGGGGAAGAAGTAGAAGTTGAAAGATAATTGACCTAATGGGTCCTAAATCGTACTCTCAAATTGAATCACCAATTCGAAATATATGTTGCAGAATAGTAAAGGTTTCATTTAGCCTCTTCAAAGTTCTGTTCATTTCACTTGATAATGATGAACAAAACCTCCAAGTATTGAAATCATGCTCACACTTTTGATAGAAGTTACAGAACTGAACTGAACAAATTGAATGCATAATCGCAAAGTTAACATGCTCGCATGTATAACATGTTTGTACGTTTGCGAGTATATGCTGCACTTTTTTTCCGTTGCAAAGTAAACAAAAAAGAAAAAAGAGGCGATAGAAACGGGTTTCAAAATCCCAAGCCAGTCAACTCTGCAAGATTTTTTACCAGCTAAGCTAGACAAGTATACATATGTTGTAATCAATTTACACATCTCACATGAGTGCTTTTAATGTTTCTCCCCTGGAGCAAACTTTTGTGAGTGAACAGAAACAACATTGGGAAGGTGGGGACTTCACATTGTTTACCTGCTTAACAGAGATGCAAGGAACTAAGCTTCTAATACAACAATGAATAGCCTATGCAATGCAACAACCCAAACAAAACAAAAGGCATATGACCCATCACCCCCTCACCATTAAAACATGAAAAATCAAGTAGATTCTGGAGAAATAAAAAGGGGCAAAAGAACATCAGCTTGTGGCTCAGCCAAGACGAAAAGAGACATTACATAACATATATTTGCAGACATAATTCACCTGGCAATCTCAGGCCAAAACCAAACCATTAGAGGACACAGAACCGATATTCATGAGATAGATCAAGATATATAACAGAGAACGCGGGTCATAATATTAACTACGCCATCTAGCCTACACCACATTACAAAGGTTAGAAACCAACGGAGAAGGAGAGAGCCAGGTTCTACAGCCAGCTTTGTGAATGAATCCCTCTCCGATATTAGGTCTACGAGTTAGAGTTAATCTAAAAGTTAGGCTAAGTTTTATGTATATATATTAATAATAATTACATAGAGCATTTCAACACCTGGATATTTCACTCCCTACATCTGTTACTGCTCCTCAGTTTCTTAGCTGCACGGACGAACTCAGCGATCACTTGTACCTCATCGACTTGCTGCCATGTCAAAACAAACCGAGGATCAGTAACCACGGAAAGAGTGTGGGAGAGAGAAAGAGAGAAATGTGAGCGTAGAGAGAAAGAGAGACCTGTGAAGCAAAGTGGCGCTGCACTATGTTAAGCATCTGCTCCCTCGATGAACTCGAGTTCATGCTCCCCTGGAAATTTTTCAACAACTTGCAAGATTAAAAGATGTTCTCAAGTTTGGAAGCAATAGATAAATCAATTGAGTTGTTAAAATACGATACTCACAAGCTGAAAGCGGCTCAGATATCTCCACAGTGAATCACTTCCCAGCTTAGTGAAGTTCAGTCTCTGATGTCAACAGACAAACAAAAAGAAACATTTTAGGACCATTTATACAGACAAATCCCAGGTATATAAACAATACAGCATTCTTCCAAAGTTGATAAATGGACTGAGACTTCAGGGTATTACAATAACAATATCTAAGTTCCATGTTACAAGATCATGATATAAAATAAAAATTCGTGCGATTGGGACATGATAACCACTTATGTTTATGTAGGGACCAAAACCTTTATTGTTCCCCCAAACGCACAGTAAATCCTGTAATTACGTAATTCATCGCAATCCATGCGAACATGGATTATTTTACAAATCCACGGTCGAGGATAAGGAGGGATTTTTTCATCTTTGATTAACCTTCCAGTCAAATAAATTTCAACCACTTAAAAAAGCAAATGATAATCTCCTTGCCTAAAGGGTAAAGGCAAGCACTATCAAGTTTCAAACCCTTATCCTAGTAACCAAAAGAAGATTTAAAATATCATTAAGATGGCTATTACCTGGACAGCAGTTACCATAATAAATATCAGGGTGCAAGAAGAATAAAGCCTTATAATACTAATGATTACAAGGAGAATGAGACACTAAAATGCTTCTTACATAAAACAGATAATACCCTTTAATTTATTTTATAAAACTTTCTTCACACTACGATGATTCTTTGATAAGAAAATCTGATACTCTTTACTTTAAAAAAATACCAGGACCACAAGATCTTCTATGTAAGCAACTTACACAGTGAGGGGTATGGATATTGGTTTGGAAATCCTTAAAACAGTTCCGGTTGTTCAACTTTGCTGATGCAGATGGAGCCCATGGCCGAGTATGGCGAACTCTTGGCTTGCTCACTTTGTGGAACTCCATGGCACTTCCTGTGATAGGAAACAAACAACAAGAAACATGACAAATACGGTTATGCCGTGCTTATTTGTCAATTTAGGAAAATACAGAACCTAAAATAAGTATAACAACATACCAAAATCATGGTCCTTCTCGCCTAGCTCGGAGCTGCTGCTCGAATGATCAAGCTCGTCATCTTCCTCGTTTCCGGTAGGTGGTTCAAGCACACTCAGAGCATTCCTCTGCAGCTTAACCTCAATCCCATTCTTCAGTACCTTCAAAGTCAAAACACACTTTTCTCAATAACAAAATCCCCTAAAGAAAAAGGAGAAAAAGAGAAAAAGCAACCACAAATGTTCTTCCAACAAGAGTAGCTGAATGTGAAAAGAGACGATCAGAATGGATAATAAAAATGTATACTCAATAGACATTAGAATTCAGAAAAACACCACATACTGGACCTTCTTATCTCCTAATTTCGCTTTTTGTTGCTTTTCTTTTAAAAGTGGGGAGAGGGATGAGTACACATTTTTTCAACCCCAGCAATATATTCAAATCGTCTTTGAATCGACATGATGATTGATTAGTAAAGCTAAAACTGGAATTTATATTAAAACAAAACAACGGAGGTCATTATCATTCATGTTCTGCTTAAAATATCAAAACCAATTATCGCTAACAGCTTTTTAGCATTTGTAAGATTGGCGACAAGTTGGCAGTGATCAATCAGGTCAAGCTTAAAACATCCATAGCATTAGCAGAAGCGAATAAAAACATCTCTTCACCCCGTACAAACTACAAATGATATTAAATAACCAAGAATCCAGCGTCAATCCAAACATTATGAATACATTTAGCTCATAATCAATACGTATTCCATTCATGGATCACGACAAATAACTATACTATAATGTACTAAATCTTAACCATGACAAAAGGGCAATTTACAATACTTTCAATTAGAATCATAAACCCCAATCACTAATGCATGAACTGGAACAATGTGGATTATACAAGAAACTGAAGAATTCAATCAATTGAAAATTCGAGTTAACTATGTATTATGATAACAAGGAGAAGAGGACAATACCAGCCAATGCCAACCACCAAGACCAACAGCCTTCTTGACAACACCTTGCAAACCCACTAAAACAGACTTTGTTCTGTTGTTTCCAGTTACAATGACCTTTGTGTGCCTTGGCAATACAGAGAGCTCCTCATCACCACTCTCTTCCCTGAATGGTGACATCACCCTTGTTGCAGCAGCACATAGCTCTGATTCAATCATTCTTTCTACAACTGTTAATCAACCACAAACCCTCTTTCTATTTCTGGTCTACTTGATCAAAAGAAAAAAAAAAACCAATTCACAATTTGACCAATTTTGCTCAATACCAGTCTCAATCATCAAATTGACTTCCAAAACAAGGGTAAATCCAGTGCCCTTGAATCTCAAAAGCTCTCAAATTTCACCCAGATCAAATCTTTGTTGTGGGTATTTTTTTCCACCCTAACTTCACAGAAAACCTAACCACTAATAGCAATTAGCAAGCATCAAACCCAGATGGAAGACCACTATAAATCCCTGAAAATGAAATCCAAACAAAACAAACTTATCAAATAAATTATTTCATGAAATCAAATGGTGTACCACATTGTTGAAAACAAAATCAAAGAGAGCATGATTTGGGACTGACCTGATCAATGCATACAAAAACTGAAGCTGAAGCTTCTGACAAGGGAATTATTAAGGACCACTGTTCATTTCCAATGAGGGGTGTGCTTCTCAGAATCAAATTTCACGGGCAGGTAGTGGATGTAATAAATGAGCTCCAACAACTGCATGCAACCAAAAAATCAGTTTCAAGCAATTAATCCACAAAAATTAAGTAAAATAAGGAAATTACTCCATATTACTGTACTAGAGATTTAGCTAATGATAAGAAATAAGAATGCCAATAGACGCACAGAGAACAAGGAGATTATTACAACCAGCATCAAATTCCAAGAAACCAAAAAGAAGCAAATTGCAAAGTGAAGCAAAGGAAATGAAAAAACAATGACACTACTTATGAGTAATTCTTTAATGAGTAAAAAAAAGAAAAAGATGAAGACCCAAAATTGGGAAGATCAAGGTGCATAGAACTTGAACCCAAATCAAATGAATGCATGCACAATAAACCCAGAAACATAAACCTCAAGAAATCCCAGTTAGTACCTTCAAAATTCAAAAAAATTGAAGCAACAAAAGAGAGTAGAATGTGGTGGAGCAGAGAAAAATGTAACGGATCTATGTAATGGTGTTAATGGGGAGCGTAGTAGTGGGAAGGAAGGTGAGGGAGCAGTTACTAGTACTAGTAATACTAATACTACTAATAATACAAATAAATTTCTCTCTCTTAAAACAAGGAAGGAAACATCACAGTCTCTATGAGTAAGTAAGTGTGAGAGGAGAGAGAAAATTGAGGAGAGAGAAAGAGAGGAGAGAGAAGCACGCAGTAAATGCTTACCAACTGCCATGGAAACGACCTGCAATTATCGTACGGCTCATTTCCTTTATAACCGGCTCCACCGGAGTCACCGGCTATTGCCCGTTTCTTACCCTTTTTTGGCTTGAGCCTTGGCTTGGCTTGGCTTGAGCCGGTAAGCCGGTGATTTTTGTTTGATTTTTTTAAAAATTTTGGGGGTTGTCGTTTAGTTCCAGGTTGTATAGTTGTGTTAGGTTTTTGGGGTCAAGGGTAATGGAATTTTGCTGTTTTCTTACTTTTTTTACTATTTGGTCTTTCTATATTAGAGAGGGTGAAGTGAAACTGTGATTTGTGAATGTGACATTTCATATTATTTTGTTATTTGTTTAATCCTTCAGATTATAGCATGCCCTGGGAACTTCTTTGCCATTTTTTCTTCAACACACATTGAGTTGTGACTTTCTCATAAAGCATATGGAATGATTAAGTTGATGAGTTGGTGGGGTCAACCATTAAAATCTTAGGACTTTAAATAATGTATAGGCTTTATTTATTCAAATAAAGGATATAGAGTTGAATTGAATTGTGAAATTGACAAAATAATGAATAAAAAGTATGTGAAAGAAAAAACAAAAAAAAAAAAAAAAGGTTGTGAACTATATGTTACATGGAACTGAATGCATGAAAAAAGGCCACGATCAGATGAACATAGCTTAAATTGAATTGAAAATATAGAAATAACATATAGATAAAGTAAGTTTCGTAACCAATATGGGATGAAGTAAATTTAGCTGATGGCATATTAAGGGTTTGCTCTATATGTCTGGTTTTCTGGGTGCTAAAGTTGGAGTTTGTTGCAAATTGCTAAAAGTTGCTCGAATTTGTTGGAGTAGTTGTTTTTTCTGACTTTAATATGTTGGTAACTATTTTATTGTTTAACGGGGTTTGCTAAAGGTTGCTTGAGATGGTTGGAACATTTTACTAATTGATGTAGTTTGATGGAAGTTGCTGAAATTTGTTGATATATGTTGGGTTCTGTAAAAAGCAAGACGTAAAGAACAGGCCCTAATGACATTGAGATTGGGATGAAGAAGGCAATTTGGTTATGATATTCACGGGATAAAAATTGTGTCCCTCAGTAGCTTGTCATGGTTAAAATTGTTTTGCTCCAAAAAGTCATCTAAAAGCTAATAACCAAAGAAGGCTCTCATAAATTACTAGATTGTCATTTTTGTCTCACAAATTGGAACCGCAACAAGATGGCAAAATTGGTTAGTTACCAAACAAGTTCAAGTTGTAGTTTATTCTTGTTTTGTCTCTTAAGTTCAAACTATCCCTCATCTTCCAAATAAGAGTGGGATGAGATGTAGGAACGTTAAAATTTTCGTACATTGAAGGACAAAAAACTATATTTCTTAAGATTGCGTGAGGGGACAATAGTAGCACTTACCTTCATCCTAGGTAACAACCCACAATCTTTTACTCTATTTCATTAAACCCTCAATCCCCACCCTCAAATGACTATATAGGAGGGCCCATTTAACACCATCTCATTTACTTTTTTTTTTCAAATTTTGAATTAAACATCCATTAATTATTCTCAATTATCATATCGCTTTCACTTTATATTACTATCCCCTTCATCCTATTTTTTTTTTTTAAAAAAAGGATTGAATATTCTTGTATACTATATTATGGTTCATTTGAACACATACATTAAAAGTTATGTTGCATACATTCGACCCTCTCCAAACCTTATCTTCGATACGATTATAATTGGATTATTGTTTACATTATTTAAGGACAAAAAAATGATTAGTGTTAAAACCTTCAATCTATTAGATGAATGGAAAAGTAATTAATCACCAAAAGCTATATCCAAACAAAGTTGGAAATAGGCAAGAAAAAGCAAGGAGTAATGAGTAATGAGTGAGTAGGGGCATAAATAATTGAGTAGCTAAGAAAAGTGGACCCCACAAAGCGGATATTGGGCACAACCTGCCAGTGTGAGTGTGAAGTGTACCCCCTTCTTCTTCTCCTTTCTCTCTCATGTCCGACACCGTAATCAACGGCCAAGATCCTCTCCCGCCTTTATGTTCCCCAGCTACGTCACTATCTTCCTCAGGGGCACTTTCGTCATTTCACATTTATAACTCGGCTCGGCTTGAAGCCGCAGTAAAAAAAAAAAAAGAAGGAGAATTAAGCGGTTAGAATCCCGAGAAGGACAAAAGAATGACGTACACGTGTCAGAGGACCAGCTGTCGGATCTTATCCTGGCAAAAATACTCACTGTTTCAAATATCAGCAAGAGGGAAATATAATCAATTAAAAATAATTCCGCTACATTTGAATTTTCATTTCGCGTCCGCTTTTTTTTTTATTGATTGGTTTTTCCCTCGCTCTCACATAGTAATAAGTACTCTAGAATTTAATTTAATTTAATTTTAATTTTGTGTTTATATTGTGTGATGGCAGCTGGAGCGCACAAAAAAGCCCGCTTTGAGGATTTTAGGATTCAAAGAGTGGGCCCCCACTACGCACATGCTCTGCATTTCTCTCTCCTCCAACTGACCCCCCCAGGCCCCCTTCTTGATTACTCCATCAATGAAGTGATAAATTGAATTTTTGAGGGCTTGTATTAACTACTATTTGTAATTGTAGTTGTACACCCTCATATCATAAAATTTTCATGTGTTCCTTTACTCTCATTGTGTATGGGTCAATATTTTCCATATCCTTTTCTCTCAATTTTATTTACTACTTGTAAACCTGGTAAAATTTGACCTATGTGAAAATCGTTTCGAATTCAATATGTCTGCTAATCCATCTGTATCGAATCTTAAATTCGGAAATCAGGAATGTTTTTCGAGGAGAAAATTGATCGAATTAAATTCGAAATCACCAAAATTAAAACTCACCCTACCAATACATTTGTTAATGTACTAAGTATGAACAATTTCATTCTATAAACAATTTCACTACTATAGCTATGTTCAGTTTAATGATGTCTAGGTTGTATACAGGTTCATACTATAAACAATTTCAATACTATAACTATGTTTATTGAATTCTCATGTCTTGCGAGATGTGGCTATCTAATCTAGCCTCAATTTGTAGCAATTGGAGTATTTTGAGGCCAACTTTTATGCGAAATTGAGCAGTGGTGGATTTAACCATTTTGAAAACCGGTGTTCGTCTATATTATAGTCTTTGTCGTTTCTTTTAAATAATGTCCATTTTTAAAAAATGTTAAGAATTTCATCATAGGAAGTTGATAAAAGGTGTGTGTATAGAATTTTTTGTATATCAAAGTCTATGTTAACGATAGGACCTTACTAGATCCGCCCTTGAGATTAACCTCACCGAGTTGTTCCAATATTTACTTGAAATATTTTATCATCCATAGACCCTACAAAATATAATCTTAAATGTAGTCAATTGATGTAAACTGCATTTAATCCTCTTAATGTTTGCATTAAATCCTCTCAACATACACTATAGTATGTACTTATTGTCTTAAATCTTCATATGAATCTATCATCACATTCTTATTCATGATTCTCTTGTCCTTTTAGGGGTTTGATCAATTAAGATCATCTTTTGACACTTGTTAATTCATCAAAGTATGAAGCAAACTTATGTTATGGTAATTCCGATCAACTTATGAAAAAAAGAACAAGTTGTGTCACATCAGGGTTATGGGTTTGGCTTGCTTCCTTCTTGCTCATTGCACCATAGATTTTTGGCCTTGTTTGAATACCAGCTTTTTGAGCCAGCTTGTTGTATTTTCAGCTTGTTTGACTATTTGACAATTTGAAAGTACAATAAAGCTTG
>BSSO01001006.1:0-26677 GCA_030267885.1 Mesembryanthemum crystallinum
CCCCCCCCCCGGCCCCCCAAAAAAAGGGAAAAAAAAAAGAAAGAAAAAGGAAAAGCAGTTTCAAGATTGTGAAAAATGCAAAGCAAATGATGAAAAATATATAAGTTGTTTTATTCATATAAATAATCATGCTATATAGAACTATGGATCCTTATTTAAAATTCTGTAGAAGTGATATTACAGTAAAAGTAACGTATTTCCACAAGAGAAACCAAAAATTTCTTATTGCAGCTTTTTATATAGTTTTCTTAATCAAAGCAAGGCATTAGTTGTTGCAACAACATAGAATTCAGAGCAATTATTACAACACATCTAAAGCAAAACAATGACGAGAGCCTCACTGTTCCCAGAGTCAGCAGGCTTTTATTTATGTAAGATCCTTCCTTCCGTCGCACACCTGTCGTCTCAGCTTTAGAGCTCTCAGAACCTGCCAGATCGATGAGATGCTGCAGGTATAAGTTAGAGACAATTTATAAGTGATCAACATATGCTTTGTTTGATAGGGGAAGAAGTGTTGCAAAGGCAGTTCAGTAACAGTGGAACAACCTTCACAATATAAGAGGAAAGCTTGACACAGATGGAGAAACATACCAGCTGCGAAAGGTTAACAGCTTCTCCCTCACTGTTCTCGCCACAAGGACTGCTCTCAATAGTCTAATAACAGGACAGTATGAAAGAGACTAGTAAGTCTCAAATTGAGTAATTGAAAAAAATGATATATACGAGGCGTAAAGCATGAGATACTATTGATTGACATCATGTATCGTCTTTCACTCCATATTTTGCATATGTGCATAGCAGTATTCAAGATTCAACAATAGACAGTCGACTAAAGTGAGTGCTTAAATAACTAATAGGCACAATACTCAATGAGGAAGGAGTAACAGTGATACTGCAATATGTATCAGACAACTCAAACGGATGTCAATGAACTATTCATTAATAGAGAAACACTAAAATCAACACCTAACCCACTAGAGGTAAGCAAGTAAGAAAGTCAGGGACTAAGAATATCCTGCTGAAGCAACATAATGGACAGATGGCTATCCTGAGGACAAGAACAATAAGATAAAGCTTAGGTCTTGTATCGCAGGTGAAGGCATGTGTACTTTACATCTTTTTCGTTCTTAGGTACCCAACACATGGTTCATGGGAAGGACTACAATCTTGCGACATTCTTTGTCAATTCATTATCTAAGAAGCATAGGTATAAATGAGATGCTACATATAATTTTATAACTACCAATCACCGTCAAAGTCATTGTATAGCATCTCACATGTTGTCATGTATATATGACTAATACTGGACATAAGTTTAGAAATATAATTTATTAGAGTAATTGGCAGGTCAGGAATCCCAATAAAAAGCTTTAAAGACTAGTATAGTACTCAAAAGCAACATACCAAGGTAAAGATTGTATGGCTTCTGCTGCTGAGAAGATTGAAATTGGTGGAGCCAACATGTCTGTGTTCTGTTACCAAAAGCAAAATTGACATGCACGACAGAATGAAAAGCTTCAAAAAAGACAATAATCAATAACAGCAGAATACATCATCAAGGAAACTAACTTCAGCCATTATTTTTCAATTTTGATTCAAGTTTTCATGAGAAGGATTTCAGCATCAGTTTTGAAGAGTATGCCTTAGGGCATGAGGGAGCCCCAAGAAACACTGATAAAAGGGAAAGTCCTCCTCTCATTAAGAATGCACAAGAGGACAAGTTGTCCTTTCATTAAGACAAACGGAAACAAAAAAATGTCAATATAACTATACCTTCTAATTAATTAAAAATCTAAGAAAGATTAGGCCAATAAGACATTGTTGGAAAAAGGTCAAAGCAATGCCTAGAAGGACACTTGCTATAGACGAAGTGGACATAGTAGCTTGATTCTTGAAGATTCTAGAGTGGTGCCGACTCAAACGCTTGAAACAATGAGAGAATTCACGTGTCACCACAAAAATGTGTTCTCTTTAACCAAACTCAACAAAGTTCTGAATCAAAAGGCCCTCTCTAGATCTTGGACAATCCAGCTTTCTCCAAATGCTTGAAAAGACTTATTCCAAATACAGAAAAGCAATATTTTCTTGGCAATGTTAAAGCACATGCTCACTCGCCTCTACTCTCTACTATGTAAAAGCAATTACGCACAGATGGCTGGGGACAAAGCTTCACAAGGCCTCATTGTCATCTAATTGATGATTCTAATTCTTACAAGAAGTGCAGTTCAAAAGGCCCTCACTTTGGAGGATATTTTGCTTTTCCTACGTAATTACAGAGGCTGAATGAATTTTGATGGGAAGCTGCGGTCAAACGTCAAGAGATCATGCAAGCAATACAAGGAAACAAACTGTAGCTGACGACCAGCCAAATTCTCATAAATACAAAAGTTCACTTTGCCTTGGGAAATGCAAGCCCCACCCAAACACCAACAGCACAAAATAAAAGAAAAGGAAAAAAAAAAAAAAAAAGAAGAAGAAGAAGAAGAAGAAAGAGAACACCCATTTTTCTCTTGAAGTGGAATTTCTAAGTCCATCGTGGAATAAGATTATAGAGATGGAAAGTAGAAAAATCATCAAGGTGATAGCTGTTCATGCAGGAATAAAGCTAATGAAAATGATATCCCCAGTCCAAACATCCTCTCATCTTTTATGAGGCCCTCTTTGTATGCTCCTCTCGTATGCCTTGTGACTAGAGAGTTCCGTGAGGTGTCTGTCAGGTATGCGCCTACATCTGCAACTTGACCCAAAACTTCAGTGCTAAGCCTTATCTCTTTCAGAAAAAGAATAGCTCAGAAAGTCAGAATTTTTTATTCCCAATATTTGAAGTTCATCTCCTTTGATATGATCTGAACACACTCACATTGAGAAGCAAAACGTTTAGTAATTTCCCTCCACTCTTTACGCGCACCCCTCAATATAGTTCTTCTATATTCTATTCATAAAACCACATCATCCAGGATAAAATGATTTAAAAAGGAATTCATCACAACTTTGGAGACCACAATGTCGATCAATTGAGAGATGGCAACGAAAGACGAGTGGACAAGTAATGGTTTATTGTGGTAACAGAGGGGAATTGATGATCATAAAAATAATAATAATTGTATGTTGTCTATGTTCATTTCGAAAATAACAAACAACAAAAGCTAAAAGGTAGATGGGACATAAAACCGCCTATAGGTTCCACCAATTGAACATCAAACAGAGAAAGAAAGCTTCAAAGATCTTATAGCTCTCTTGCTCTGAGATAATGCATTTTAAAGCACAACTAGGACAACTGAACAAGCACCTGAGTGCTATTTGGTATGAGAAAAATCTCGAAACTAGAAAGGATAGGGAGAATTGACTAGACCATAGTATACAACGTAATGTACCACTAAACTACAGGAACATCAAATAGCAGACTAAGCTTTGTGCAAGTTATTTGTTCTTTTTCAAATAAGAATGATATCAAGACTCCGAATTATAAGCAGTGAACTAGTGATGGAACAACTGGAAGGCTACTTTAAATCAGTTCTTATCACACAAAGTATTTGTTTATCACTTATAGCACACAGGTTATTTCGAACGAGATATTCTACAACTACAAGAAGGGGAAAAAGTTCTATAGTAAAGGAGCAATCAATCTGTATTTAGTACTTCTGGTGAAGGCTTCAATAGCTACAATTTGAGAGACAATTTTAACACAGAATATGCAGGCATCAAATCATGCTAACAGTTACTTAGAGACAAGATACTTTATTTGCTAAATTCATGGCATGATACTTGACGCGCAGAATGCTCTAAATCTGATATAGGGAATCAGGAAACAAGAACGGGGAAATTAAGTGGGATTTATGTTTCACAAAATACCTTCACCGGCTGCAATCAATGACAATGCATGAGCTGGGGACAAGACAACCTCTTCCTTCACCCCTTCAACAAATACTCCCTACAACCAGCAATAATTGAATCTTATTGGCAAGCAATCAATAAACTAATGAAGATAGTGAGCAGCCTCTAACCTCCAATTATGGAGATTAACAGTAAAAAAAAGAAAGGCTATATTAGAAAAAAAAATATTAGAGGGGAATTCTAAGTAGTATTTTGATATTTGATAACTTTTTACAGGTATCTTCCTAGTATACTTTAGAAAAATTGACGTAAGATTATTAAATAGTATTTCAAAAAGATCTATTTCCCTACTCTAGTGAGGATTGTTCTAGGATGTTCTATTTGTTTTTCTCCACGTCTTGTAGAGCTATAAATAGAAAAGCTATCATAGAGAACAGTTGAGTGATGGTAAGCATAACTAATTCTAATTATGAGTGAGAATCCATACATCTTGACCTCCCGAGGATTGCCGCTCGAGTCCTATTAGGTCCTCTTTAAGAGGTCGAGATAGTCCTTTAAGAGGTCTTAAGTAATTCAATTTGAACCATTCTCAACCTCCAATATTGATCTTAAAGTAAAAGGGACTCGAGCGTAAGCGAGCCTTGCCGCACCGGGATGGAATTTTGCAGGCCAGGGGGTTCTGATTCGATGAGGGTCGAAGGTGTAGGTGGCAGGCGTGTTCGGCTCAAAACCCCAATTACAGTGGGATCCATAATATGATTAATTGATTCAAATAACTTGGGTATTGCCTCTCCACATATTAATTTTTCTTCTATCCCCTCTAAACAAAACACTTTCTCCTATTCTCTCTTCGACTTTCATTCTCACTTCTGCTCCCTACATTTTGGCTTTCCTCTTCCCAATCTTTATCAAATTAGTACCACACCTAATTTGTCCCTTTCTAAAACTACTAGTCTCTATCAAATAGTACTCTAATAAGAGAACATCAATTAGTGTTTCCATACAATCAAAATAACCGAGAGTGGGTAGCTTGAACTTATAGGAGCTCTAAGCTCTATTCCATAGGTCCTTAGTTTGAGCCCCCTTAGGGTCAGTGGAGGTTTTCAGGGATGTTAACTTCATGGTCATAGATACCCCAGTTAACCCAAATAAATAAAATATGAAATTTTTTTAAGTCTAATAAAGAAACTTGACATATTTTTGAATGTATCCCAAAAAAAAGTAATCTTTGACAAGGCATAAGCAACTGAGGGAGTATAAACTATCAAAAGCCTACTTTGTCCCTTGCTATTCACTACTCATATCAACTAACATAGCTAAACTAATGTTACCGAGAGGTTTCTTGTTCNCCGCAACATTTTAACTTCCCTCAGCCGAGAGCTTTGCATAGAAATGGAAAGAGTTGATTTCTGTTTGTAAATATGATAGTTTGGGTGTTAAGATTACAGATGGGTAATCGGTGTATTACATGAGCATTTTCTACAAATCTAGAATTTTAGCCTAAATATTTTTCACGATAACAATGAAGGATGCACCAGAAAAGGAGGCATTCTGATTTGAAGCTTCAAAACACTCATTTTGAAAGACTTCAAATTACTACAAGGCATGTTGTTTCAAGTACTGACTTGATCAAGCTTATGTAGATTGCTTGTATTTCGGAAATTGGGGATATTGCTATATTAGGTTTGGAAACTCTAATATATCGAGTTTTGAAGTAGGATTTCCAATTGTATTGCTAAAAAAAGTGAGTTCCTCAGATAGACGGGACAAGAAACACAATCAATTAATAAATCTTAAAAAAACATGACAAGAGTTTGACAAGGCCAAGCTCACCAGATCATGGTGCCTGATGCTATGGCCTAGGTTTAAAAACATTGCTTAGAGTATGGAAGCTTTAAGTTTATCCATTTCTTAAGTGAAAAAGCTATTAATGTAGACCAAACACTCGTAAACTCTCTGTCTCTGAGGTAAAACTCTGCCGGAGGAGGAGCCTTACTGGGGTTGGGTGGCTGGTTGCAAATAAATGAACCATAGATAAAGGCAGCCAGAGAAGCATTCAAGAAAACACGGAAGTAGTTGCTCAGTCAAGATGCAAGGATAAATATATCATTCACAGTTGCTGTAGTGGCAAAGACTAAGAGAACATGGGTGATGAATCATTGAAGCAAGGTATCCCAAGTCTTGAAGAAGTACCTGATGGTCCTCTCTGATTCTCAGATTCTGTCCGGCTGGATTCAACAAGTCATTAACAACCTGAAATATAAAAAACAAAACAAATCAAATGAATAAGTAGTAATGTTAAAGTAACCAAGTAGCCGGCTCTAATGGAATGTCATGACTCATGAGCCTTTAATGAGATAACTTCAGTAAAGTACTAGATTTACAGCCTGCAGTCTGTAGCAAGTAGGAACATCGACTAGAAAGGAAACAAATTAAAAAGATTGAAGGACAAACAAGCAGTATATGGAACTGTATTTGTAAGCATACTAATATGATGCATATTTCTCGCTGACGAGTAAAGAGAAATGTGAATAAGAAAGGAAACAAACCTCGTTATAAATCTCTATATATGACACGCGAAGAAGGAATTCCCGGCTAGGAGTCTAGGAAATAGACGTATGTCAGAAAAGGTACTATAATGCCAAACTTCATTATGTAACTTTTTCCCTACGAAACTGATGGATATAAATATACCTCTTGGATTATGCTAAAAGCATCCTTCACAGCCAATGGTATAATTCCAGGAGATCTTTGATCACCCTGCCATAGAATAGTTAGAAGTAGTATAGGTTAAGGCCCATGATTATGAAAGCCACCATGCAGTACTGAGTTCAGAAGGTAAAAAGCTATATACCCTCCCAACACCAATAGCTCCACCTCATGCATGTTTTTATAAAGGTTGTAAATCCACAGAAAGAAAAGGTTTTAAGCTGACTTAAGAGAATTTGATAATTGTTTCCAATACATGAACATAAATGCTATTTGTCACAGTATCATTTAAATGGAAACTAGAGATATATAACATTTTCACCTAAAAGCTGAACATAATAATTCCTATGACAGTATCCCTACAGAATATGACAACAGATAACAGAAAGTCAATGCAAGTACAAATAAAGCATGATTCCTGGTCTTTATAGGTAATAAGGTATATGAAAATTCTTTTGGATATTCAGCTGGGAAGTGTACATAAGGAGGCCTCTAGAAGGCAACAATTCTCATGCCAAATGAGAAAATAAAGAAAGATATCTTTGTATCTGATGTTTCTAAGCATGAGTGCTTGAGGAAGGGTCATGTCTACTAGTTTATGACCATATTCAGCAAAAAAAGTTTCACTACACTTCCAAAGGGAGGTAATATTACTAATATATAATGGAATAGTTCTGGACATAAGAAAAGATCAAGTCTGTAATGCACTTGATTATCAAGCAACAACTAACTAGTCACGTACAGGTTGCAGGACTTTGGAAGCTCAAGATATTTGTACTCTTAGCTCTAATAAGTCAAGCCTAGGAAAAAGGCTATGGAAAAATATCAAATGTAGTGTGCTTAGTGAAATATCTCTAGCACTTCCACTAAAAGAACGTCAGCCAGGTTAAACCCTTCATATTTTGTGCTCAGGAAAAACTAAGCACGAAAGGGCACTCTGCAACAAAAACTCATATTCAAGCCAAGCAGGCATGAAATACTATTATCTTAGGTATTGTGTTTAGTAGATGAGCAGAATGAAGATATATCCTCATAATAATAGATGAATTACGTAAAACCAATTGAGTGATTGATCTCACATGCATTGTGTGCGTCTTTCCACTGCTGGTCACTCCATATGCAAATATAGTGCCTATTAAAAGATAAATAATGTCAGTGTTCATTTGACAAAAAGATTAATGCAAAGAAGGTCAAACAATTTTAGTAGAAATATAATTTGACACCATCAGTAGAGGGAGAATTTGTCATGACAATTTTGGGTAATAAATTGCAATACATATATAGAGTATGGGAACAGTGGTGAAAGGGTAACAGAATGGTGCAGGGTTCAAGGCTTGAACCCTTAACCTCTTGTTCAAGAAAAACCAACTCACCACTATGCCAAACTATTATTCATAAAAAAAGACATCATATATATCCAATATGAATAAATAGTTGGGGGGACCACAACCCCTCCTGCCCTAATGAAGATCTTCCTCTCACAGGACATTTTGACCAAGTTTGCAATGGAAAAAGAAACCAAATACACCAGCAAGAAGAAATTTAAAATGGAACTTATTCAAGTTCATATATATCCGAAATCGAATCACTGTTAGAAATTACAGACATTTACCACCAAAAAAAGATACTCCTTATCTAATTTTGTATGTCAGACTCGTGGAACAAAAAAGAGTGGAAATAAGGAGCGACTCAAATCATTGAGAGAGTTAAGTGCAAAGAAGAATAGATTTATGAACTTTATCGGGTGTTAAAAAAAAATCTCAGTTGAAGTTCTGGTTGTCTATCAAATGAGTATATGCACAGGAACACTAGAGGAAACTGTCTAGGGCACACCTTTAACTGTATCATGCCTCAAGTGACAACAACAACAACAACAACAAATAAAAAAAGAAACATTTATTGTTGAACCTAGTTATGTGAATGTTAGTGTGACAAGAATGCTTGTGTGTTATAAGAAAGAATACAACAAATTCATGAGAAAATAAAAGAGGTTTATCTCACGTAGACATGCAGATAAGCAGAGAAGGAAAACATTTAACTCACTTATTACCATTTATCCCTTCCATAGAACCATTGACGACATGCTGAGCAGCAACATCATAAACATGGCGTGTTGTAGTAGTGGGTCCAAATACTCGATCTACATGGAGAAGAGAAATTACAAATATGTAACAAGCCAATAGGTAATACTACAAAATGCCGCCAAGCCTTCCACAAAAAATACAAAACAGAGAATGCAACTCTTTGTATCATGCTTGTTTATAATGGCCTTAAAAAACTAAAATCCCACTATTAGATGAATACTGAATTATGACATGCATGACCTAGCCCTTCTCTCTACTTCAGCATTCATGATCTTTTCCACCATGAAGCTTCTATCATTGACTCTTAGATTTGTAGAAATAAGATAGCAGTCCAACACCTTCTTCTCTTTCTCTCGTCCTCCATCAAGAACCTCCATACTAGGCAGAAAAGTTCCTTTCAACAGCTTTCTAGACCCTGAAAATGATAAGCTTACTTCCTTCTTCATGCAAATCATGAAGACAAAAACTCCTTTAGAAGACAGGTTCACAAGATGATAATGGGAGTAACAGCCCACTCCGTGCAAATCAGCCAGCATGACACAAACCATGCTACCCAGACCATTCATTTCACCTCGAGTATAAAACACTTGACACTCAGACATGGTATGAACGCTTGACACTTCAATTTAGGTCAAAAATATGCAAAATCTTCAGAATATTGCCAAGTTTGACACTTACAACATTGTATCGATACTAATTCCACGTGGCATAGAACATAAATTATGCTTTTTTGAAGAGAAATATATGTTCACCATTCTTTTGCCACAATTTCACCCAAATCATCATTGGGTGCATTCTCCCAGTAACCAACAATGAGCCTTGGAAATAAGGCATAAGACACTCAAAAGCATCACTCATCCATAGTATACTTATATAACAACTTCATATGGTATGGGGAGCTCTAGGGTTTTCAAGGATGCCTAGAACAATTACAGAAACCTAGCCTAAATCAAACCTCCAGACGGAACAAACTATTCAAAAGTTGCGAAGAGACCCTTGGTAGTTCAGCATAACAACAAAACATCAAACTAATTCACTAAATTCTCTGATACATAGTACAAACTACTGTTACACTTTCTATATTTCATGATTGTGACGCTTCCTTAATAGGCCCTTTGGCTTTCAGGAACTTGTAGCTCATTGCTATGCCAAGCAACCTATTCATTAGCTAGTAACTACCCAAGTGTGAAAATTAAATCACTTCAATGAAATGCAATGTGATCATTTTCTTCCCTCATTGAGAATCCTATGCCATTACAATATCTTACACTGACATTTACATACTAAATTTGTTGAGGACTGAAGGTGAGGTGTCCTAACAGTTACTATACCCATTGTCAATTGGTTTTGGGATTAAACCTCACCTCCATTTGTATGTGGTCTAGTTTGCCTCCTACATCATTATGGTGTAGAGCCAATGAAAGTCTTAAATGCCATCAGACCCGCCCATAGATTTGAAGCTCTCTAGAAGATTATGGGCCCATCATTCAAGTAATTGGAGAAAGATTTGGTAAGTCTAGATGGAGCAACAAGGCCAATAACATTATTTACACTAGGAAGGTAAGGACAGCCTAACAAAGGCATATTTAACTTCGATTGAATACCCGTCCCAAATTTCCCAAAGGAGACTCAAATGTAAGTCTAATGGATTACTCCATCTATTGCCAATCAATTTAGCATGAAACCTCACTTGCGCAAGTGAATGATCTAGATAGCTAATACAAAAACAACACCAACTAGGTACATACTCATAAAAGTAATAAATTAAGCAAATGCCATAAGTTCATATCACCAATGATCATTCATGCATGTAAATAAAATTTTACCATAGGCATAAGCTATAGATGGATTGTGCTCATTCCTCACAATAGTCTCCCCATCTGCATACCATGCAATCTCCTCGCCCTGCCTAATTTCCTTGGGACTAATAGACCACAAAAACAGTATAAACTTAATCACCAAACAAATAAAATAAATATAAAGGAAAGGATCGGCCATTGCTTAGAACATGCAAAAAATGAAAAACAAAAAGCAGGAAATCACCTGAGAGGCCGAAACCGGACCGTGACGGTGACATTCTCCTTCAATCGCTCAGAATCAAGAGCCGCACCCTCAGAGCACAAGTACTGCTGAGGCTTACTCCTCGACGAAGACGACGCCGGCGAGCTCTGAGCACCATCAATCGAAGTCTCTAGAAACTGCTTCGACGACGATGTGGTCGAAGACGACGCAGAATTCGGGGGTTTCTTCGATTTCGCCCCTTTCTTCGACGCCATTGTCACTTCAACCACTCAATTCTGAAATTAACCAAAACGAAACACAAAATTCCACTCAACCAGCTTCAAATTTATATACTCAAAAACCAATCAATTGCAAGCAATTCAAGCAAAGCAACAAACCTGAATATGATTTGTTGCACATTGTGGAGTGTGGACAGAATCTGGCATTTATAGGAAGATCTCCACCAAATTATGCAGAGATCTAAAAAAAAGTGCGCAAAAACAAATTAAACAATCGTAATCAAATTGAAAGCAAAATGCGAGCTCTCTATAAGGAAGAAAATTGCTGGGCCTAGGGTTTGTTGTTGATTCCAACCTTTTCTAGCTTGCCTTGCAAGCCATTTTCCCCCAATCCACCTTTTTTAGGAGAGAGAAAAATAGAGAGAGAAGAGAGAAACGGTGATGTGTAAGAGTATCTTCAATGCAAACAACGTCCAGCTAGAGAGAGAAAGAGAAAAGAGAGTGTAATAAACACAAAACAGTGCTGTTTTTTACGGTGTTTTTTTTTTTCCATTTTTTTATCTAAAAGTGGGGGTTGTTGGTTTTCTAATATTTAATTATTTAATTATTTAATTATTTGGTTTTTTCAGCTAAATATTTGGGCGCGCAGACTTAGGGGGTGGGGTCCACAAGCCTAATGGTGTCACAGGAATCGCGTGCGTTGGAGTTTTGGACGAATGGGAAGAGGACACGTGTCATATCCATGTTAGTCTTACCTAATCCTCATTATCATGTGAGACTTGAGGAGGCGTTTTCAATTGTATGGCAAAATTTGGAATGTACGTAGAAGAATGATGTGTATGTGTAGTGTCAAGTGTGTGTAGGGTTGTATGAGTTGGGGGCAAAAGTGACAAAAGTTGCAAATTGGCATGATGCAATGATAGATGAAAAAACGTCCAAAATCTTACTTATGGTTTATAAGAAAAAGAAATGTTGTGATAGTTGAAAATATTGTCACGATTTTGAGACTGGGGTTTAATTGTTGATGGCTTTTTTTGTAGTTGAAAAAATAAAACCATAATGCTATAATATATATATGTATTAATCTGGTTATTTTCATCATTTTCATACTGCATTTCATTCATTCACACCAACTTATATCTCTCTCACATGTTAGCATATTGGTATTTATTCAGTTACATTAAGTACAATTCAACAGCATCAGTTGAAACAAATATTTCCTAATACATATTTAATTTCTCACGAATAAGGGATAAAGTCAGGAGTTAACGATAGATGGGATCAACAATCACATAAAAGTTTGTATTTGTTTTGCTACGTGGTATTACAATAAAACGAATAATTTAAGTTTGTCATATAGGTACTACACATGTACATTTGCAACTACATATATGCAAATCCCTTAGTAGATTTATTCGTATGTTTACACGACTATATGAAAACTATCGATGTGTGGTATGTACACATTTCTACTCCATACTGTAATATGATCAAAGTTATAATTTTTGATTGAAACAGCGTTATTAGTCTAAATGTTAGAGTCAAACTCAACATGTAGGAAGGGATTCGGGGTGTCGAAAAAAAGTTGTTTGGCTTGTTGGAAAGTTGGCAGGCCCATGCCATATTTGAGCATGCCCATGCCATCCGATTAAAGCTATCTCGTGATTCTCTTTTCCTTGATTACTATGTTAATGCTTTTGTAACTCCACCATTATTCTAGTTTATTGTTATGGTTAATACTAGAATAATGTTAGGTAGTAACACCCCTTTAGTTTTCTTGTAACCCCTCCTTAATGTTCTATTTAAGGGGTATTAGGAGTGATAGTAGTAGTGTGGGAAAAACCATTGTGGATAGTAGTTTAAGCCAAGGGTCGGAGTGCTTAAGTGTTGAGGGAAACACTTTGGTAGGGAGAATTGTATTCATCGGTTTGAGTAGTACAATATAGATGGGTGGAGGATTCAACCTCCACGTTAAACAACTTGGTGTTTCTTGTTCTTACTTTGATTTGTGGTTGTTTCGATTTCTTAATTTGCCCCAAATCCTAACAAATTGGTATCAAAGCTACGGTTTCAAGATTGATGGAGAAAGTTTTTCGAGGCAAGTTTGAACTCGAAATGTTCAATGGGAAAAATAATTTCTCATTGTGGCAAAGTATGATCAAGGACATTCTTATCCAATCAGCATCTAGGAGGATAAACAACGACCCACCGGAGTGGATGACTCCAAGTGGAAGGATATGAAATTTCGTGCAACAAGTACGATCCGGTTTGCTCTTGCGCCCGAAATCAAGTACAACGTCCTTGAGTAGACGAATCCAAAAGGCTTGTGGGACAAGCTAGTAAAGACCTATGCGTCTAAGACACTAGAGAATAAGTTATTCTTGAAGAAGGATCTCTTCTCACTCAACATGGAGGAAGACGAAGCATTACACGATCATCTAAACAAGTTCAATGGTTTGATCACCCATTTGGCTAGTTTGGAGGTAAAGGTCGAGGAGGAGGACAAGGCAATCTTGTTGTTAGCATCCCTCCCGAATAAGTACATTTCAGTAATAACGAGTTTGCTTGTCAGGAAAACAACTATTACCTTGGATGAAACCGTTGTCGCTTTGCTCAAGGCGGACAAGTTGTTCAAGCCAGGGGGATCTACGTCGACAGATGAGGTGGGCTTAGTGGCGGAAGCTCACAGCAAGAGAAAAGGGAAGAAGAACGTAAATCCCAACATTAAGTGCTTCTATTGTGACGAACTTGGACATATCCAATCCAAGTGTGCTAAGGACAAATAAGGCTTAATGGCATTGAGGGACAAGAGTAAAGGAGTCGCCGCAACCGCGATTGGCGATAATGATGCAGATGTCCTTATGGTGGAAGAGGATAAGTCACCAAAGGACATATGGATAATGGATTCGGGTTGCTCTCAACATGTATGCTCGAGGAAAGAGTGGTTTGTTTTTATGAGCCATGTGATGAAGGAAAGAAGGCCTCTCTACCTAATGGCAAAGAGGTAGAGATCGAAGGGATTGGTGAGGTCGAGATCAAGACACATGATGGGAGAATTCAAAAATTGGGCAATGTGAGGCTCATTTCGAAACTTGATCATAACCTCATCTCGTTGGGAAGATTGGATAGCTTGGGTTATGCTATTCATCTTGAGGATGGAAACTTGAAGGTCACTAAGATGGAGAGAGTGATCTTAAGGGGATGGAAGAACAAGAAAAATCTCTATGTGTTAGATGGTGGAAGCATAGGGGAAACTTTGGTTCGAGGGGAGGCATTGTTGTCAGATTGATCGAGGCGAAAGGCATGTTGGGCTTGAGGGATTGTTAGAGTCAAGCTCAACATGTAGGAAGGGGTACGGGGTGTCGAAGAAAGTTGTTTTGCTGGAAAGTTGGCATGCCCGTGCCATCCGATTAAAGCTACCTCGTGATTCTCTTTACCTTGATTACTATGTTAATGTTTTTGTAACTCCACCATTATTCTAGTTTATTGCTATGGTTAATACTAGAATAATGTTAGGTAGTAACACCCCTTTTAGTTTTCTTGTAACCCCTCCTTAATGTTCTATTTAAGGGGTATTAGGAGTGATAGTAGTTGTGTGAGAAAAACTATTGTGGATAATAGATTAAGCCAAGGGTTGGAGTGTTTAAGTGTTGAGGGAAACACATTGGTAGGGATAATTGTATTCATTGGTTTGAGTACAATATAGAGGGATGGAGGATTCAACCTCCACGTTAAACAACTTGGTGTTTTTTGTTCTTACTTTGATTTGTGGTTGTTTCGATTTCTTAATTTGCCCCAAATCCTAACACTAAACAAATTAGAATTTCATAAATTCAGTATTATTATAAAGATAATAACATAACTACCTAACTTTAAAAAAATAAAATTAAAAGTTTCTAATGTCGTCACTCCCTATCCCAAATATCCTAAATCAATTTTTGTACTTTAAGGGTTGCCAATAATAATGTTGGTCATAAACGTCAAACCTTTTATTCTCTTTGCTCTATCTAGTTTTCAAATCAACATGAATACTAACTGAATGAAGAATTAGTAAAAACCAACAAAAACAATAGAATCAGTGAACTGTGTCATAAAACATTTTGCTACTTTAGTTGATTTTACATATATTAGAAAAGTTCACACAAGCATCGTTGTTCGTAATCTAGTGTAAAATCCAAATGATGCTAATGTGATTAATGGTTTCAAAATGGGATAATTATTTTTAAAAATAGAACTTATACATGTTATTTTATAAATTATGTAGAGTGGATTATGTGTGTGAACCTTTATTCCTTATATAATTTTATTTTTATTTTTTTTTAAAAAAGATATAACCTACATTATAGTTCAAGTTAGATTTATTCTATGATTATGGTTATAATAAAGCAAAAATAATTCTACCAAAACAATTATTCACTTGTAGTAGGTTTATATCCACATTTTCTTTAATCAATTGAGACAATGATGCTCTAAGTTGGTGAGAAATCATCATAGACCATATTTTTAAAATGATAATACAAAGGCACGAGCATGAATAGCTTCTGGTGGCGGCAGGTAAACATGATTATTGGTAATGTTTTATCATAGCAAATTGCCAGTGCTAATGATTAGTTCAAATAAAGGAAAAAGGATCTTCCCTCCCTCGAATCAATACAGAATTAGGGCCCGTTTGGCCAAGCTTCTCCCAACTTCTACTTTTCCCTTCACATTCCTTCTTCACCTCCCCCTCTTCCACCACCTTCTCCACCACTTTTGATTTCTAAGAAGTTAAAATAGGGGTAGAAGTAGAAGCTACAAATTGGAACTTCTACTTCTACCCCTATTTTAACTTCTTAGAAGTCAAAAGTGGTGGAGGAGGTGGTGGAAGAGAGGGTGGTGAAGAAGAAAATTGGGGGAAGAAGTAGAAGTTGGGAGAAGTTTGGCCAAACGGGCACTTAGATTATGTTCATGTTGTGAGAGTGGGGACACTACTACTTGTGCTCCCGCCTCATTTTTTGTACATAAAGTGATACTTTTAGATTGAAAGTCTTTTTACTATTTTACATTACAGGAATCACTGGAGTCTTCTAAAAGATGAGCCGTTGAAACAATGTTCAAGATAATTATGAACCAGCAGGTAGCTTTTCAAATACTCCTCCTAGTGTTACACTCTCAAAATGACGCACCAACGGTTTACTAGATGCTAAAAACGGCATATCAACATCATATATTTCCTGATTCAACTTCTAATGCAACTAGAAATTCAGATAACTTAATCTCAGCTCCAATCAATACCTCAGACTCAACCTCCAGGGACAATGAAAGTGTCAAGATTGGGACTTGAGACAAGTTGTAAGCCTGTAACACAAAATATTAATTCACAAAAGACAGAAAGTAAATCTAGCATGAAAATAATCGAACAGCACATTATAGATCAGATGGAAATGGAACACAAGGACATATTGCCTTATTGGGTACACATAAGACATAACCCAGCAAACTTCCCCTTCGGGCCATGCCAGCCCACTTTCCGTGCTGGTGGGGTTGGGGCAACAAGAGGCCCGGCCTAGTCAAAGCACAGCCCATGGCCCATTGTGTCGTTTCTGCTGGCCTACAGCTCCAAGAGGCTCGGCCCAGTCAAAGGCTTCGTGCCAAGCTGCTTCACACCAAGCACATCCATGGCCCATTGTGTTGTACCCTCGTGCGATACATAGGGCCGCTCTCGTGCTCAAAGTGTCTTCAAATTATTTTATTAATTACAAACCATGCTGTACCTCATTTTAAACAAAATCACTTAAGCCCGGCCCTGACACGGCCCACTAGGTTGGTGCCTTGTGCCGTTCTAGGCTAGAGTCGTGCTCATGTCATGCCAGGCCAAAAATGTGCCGAGTTTGTCCATTTCTATAACCCCATGAATCATGACAGATAAAATTAGCTGGTACATGGGCAGGGAAAGATACTGAACATGGCCCAGTTGAAGTGATGATACAAAATGCAAACACACAACTTAATCACAAAGATACTAAGAAGAATATAAACAAGCAGAAAATATCAAAGAGAAACAAAAAGGGCAAAACTGTACCTAATTTTGGAGTGTTTTGCTTGCCACATTAGCTTCATAAGAAACCAAAATTGATCAGTAAGAGATTGATAATTCATCCACAAAGAAGTATCAACCAGAAATCCAGAATGTTCATATAGATTTTCTATAAAAAACATGAAAGCAAAGATCAAGTACAGAGATGGAGAATCCACCTTTCTTCATAGACAATCGCACATTTTACCAGACTGGTGTGGAGGCAAGTATATGTTGTTCTTAGATATTTTAGCTTGAGGAGGAAAATATAAGGCCCTGTTCGGGGTGGTTGCCAGTTGCTAGTTTTTGGTTTTGAAAAATTTTCAACTCTTTGTAGAAATTTAATTTAAAGTTGAAATTTTTTGTGTTTACAGTTCCCTGCTTAATTTTCAAAACTGACAACAGAAAACTGGAAACCAAAAAAAGTGGTTTCCAAAAACTGGTTTTGAGTTTTAAAAAAAACTGAAAACTGGCAACTGAAAACCACCCCGAATAGGGCCTAAGATACACATTAGACATACATTGCTTGCTGCTGCACAACACAAAAATGTCACAATTTGCTAATTCCTCCAAGGTCATCCATAAGTCTTATTCTATGTCTCCATGGTGTATACTGTATACTCACTGGACATGACCCCCAAGAAGAAAACTGGCAAGCTGCATATAGTTATAATTGCTTGAACTAACCGAGAGTCAAGACGGAGTTTCGATGCTCACCTCTTACCAGTAAGGGATTCTCCCCCTCATTTCCCCTTTGACCTCTCTAGCTATAAAAAATGAAAAAGATTCGTTGCTACTGAGTTGAGAATGCTTTTGGCACTAATACATGCTACTAAGTTCCTCAAGTGATTATATTGTAACCTTAGCTTGATCTTAAAGTTAGAAAGCTACAAAATTAGACCTGGCAAAACCTTAAAATCTTCTCACAGTATCGATAATCCTGAGTATGACCTCGTGTTCCATAGCTATCTAAGTTTTAGAGTGCTATTTTAGCATAGTCTTCATACACAAAAACAAAAAAGGAAAAAAAAAAAAAAAAAAAAAAAAAACAACTGAACAGACCTAAGGTTTCAAAAGCTAACTCCTTGTTTCTTTTCACTTCTCAAAGTTGTATGTAATGTTTTCTAGGTTCAGATAGAGCTAAACCTTGATGCAATCTCCAAAAAATCATAATCTACTAATCCCAGGCAACATATATAGTTCTACACTTCCAACAACAAAATACCGATTCCTAAAACCAGAGCAGAAGACAATAACTTCAAGCTTGAAATGGAAAACTCTCCTACTATTAGCACCTTAACATCTCCAATCCCAATCAACAAAATAAGTAATTATCAATTCATTATCGTACTACACCACAAAAACACAAAAGAGAGAGAGGGAACCTGGTCATCAAAATCTTTAGTAGCAGGGATGCCGTTTTACAAGCAGAGGTCTTCATCTGATATTTCCATATGTCCAATTTCACTCCAAATACTTCTTTCTCCTGCTCTTTGAAAGTAAAATCAAATCTGGATGTGTACTGAATACTAATTTTAAGAACGCATGTAGAGGCAATAAGTTGCTATATCAACCTTTAACAATCTAAAGATTACCCTGTATAAAGAGCATAAGTGCCTACAAAACCAAACCTCATCATTGCAATGTAACTTAGTTAGTTGTAATATGATCTTTCCAAAAAAATGACGCTTTAATACCGATAACTCAATGTGTCTTTGCAAGGTAGATACTGTACATTTTAATGATCTTTAGAGTATGAATAGGCCTGTTGAGTCATTAGTTAGCCTGGGGCCGTTCTTTGGCAAGTAGTGCTAGGTAATCTTGTTATAAAATTAGATATTTACATGAGCTATGTTCTGCTTTGGGTTCCATAGAGATCAGAGACAGAGAAAGAGAAGAGCAAGGATAAACAGACAGAGCCACAGTGGAGTAGAAGACTGAGGAATAGATTTTTGTAAACTAGGCTAATTTCATATCTGAATAGATTCTTATAAACAGGCTAATTTCATACTCCTTCCGTTCTACAATNACGGAGGTAGTACTATCTGTTAATTGATTACAGCTGAAGGTAACGTGGCAAAGAAAATCCTGATATACTGATGGTCATGGTAACCAGGCCAGGCCATATTGATATATTGAACGTGAGTTCACGCATGACACAGAAACAATATGAACATTCACACAGGCTAACAAATTCAGCTAAAATACAAGCAAAATGGATGGCGTTTGATTGGAGTTATATACCAGTTTGCTTAACTTATAAGATTGAACCAAGAACACAAGTTCGAAATACAAAGTAAACAATCCACATTATGGAGTCGTTGAAGGAGAATTTGGCAAAAACGCTTACGAACACAAACAGCCCAACTACTCATTTTTCGTCTCCAATTTTGGTCTGGGTTGGGGGTGCAATCAAAAGAAAGACAGAGGCTAAACAAAGAGGCATTACAGTATCTAGATTGTATATACCTGCTGCATCACAAGACAAAGCTTTATAACGGTTACAGAGTGGGCCATTAGACCATATGATAGCATGCAAGATCTCAAAGGTATTCCCCTCATTCCCGACCATTAGATCAGGCAACTTTGTTCGTCTGACTT
The DNA here is from genome assembly GCA_030267885.1 of Mesembryanthemum crystallinum. NCBI lineage: Eukaryota > Viridiplantae > Streptophyta > Magnoliopsida > Caryophyllales > Aizoaceae > Mesembryanthemum > Mesembryanthemum crystallinum. The sequence continues at coordinate 19,524 of BSSO01001006.1, forward strand.
GAAAAATGCAGTAGTATCAAATCTTTTGTGTTCTCTATCAGCTCCCTACAGTCATTCAAATCATTGAAATGCTGTTTATCCTTATTTTTCTCATCGTCAAGATGCATAGTGAAAAGGGAATCTGTTAACAAGTCAAATGACTTTATCTATCACAGCAGTAGCTGGTTCATCAATCATGCTCAGCATTTCAGAAGAAAGTAATATACTACTGTAAGGAAGAAATTCATGGTTGTCATAAACATGAGAAAACTTTACTGTAAGGAAGAAAGTGCAATATTCCATCTGTTGATAGCAGGGGCCTAAATTAACTGGAGCTTCATCTTCTGCATTTTGCAGCCAATCACGTGCAATTATAAAAGGCAATTACGGTTAATGACTTGTATATGTGAATCATGACAGACCTGCAACCACTAGTATTCTCAACTCAATGGTATTAGGTAATTGCTTACATAAATAGAACATAAAACAGAACACAAGATCTGGAAGCTGCTGCAGCAACAGAGTTTATGTGACTGTTGACATGTTCAGTTTGTGAGGATACAATTTCTTAGTTCAACCAGACAACTATGATTAGGATATGTATACACAAGTTAGTTAGACACAACTTGAGGGTATTTAAAAGAGCTTATATGAAGCTAAAGCTAATTGATTTTGGGAAGATTTATGTAAGAGTCCTAACTGTACAAATGATACAAGAACTGAATGTGTCTATGTTAGACTGAGAACGTATTAAAATGCAAGAAGAGCTTATAGTACATTCCCTCTTCTCTATTTGGTTATAATCTGACAACTTTGGTTGGTTGCTATTCTTTGGCAAAAGGCCAGGTTGACTTGAATCCCAGTTCTTCTACACATTAGCCACCTTGACATTAGTGAAATTGATAGCGTCTCATGCAGCATTCCCCTAATGACTAATCAGAGGTAGTTGTTTTATGCTGAAGCCTCCTTTATCAAGCAAAGTTAAGCTGGCAGGTCTTGTAGGTTGTTGAGAAATCACAAAGGGAGTGGCTCATGGGGTTTATGCAAAGAAGGAAGGTACCTGTTACACTTGGTGTGAGCTCTTGGCCATTAGAGGAGCTATTGAGTTGGCAAATAAAAAGGGGAAAGAGTGCAGTTCTGTTATGATTCACTGCAGGCTGTTACCTTAATTAACAGCAACAACTTCAACAGGCATATGCTTACGGTGCTACGTGTTGGGAAGATGTAGAGACTTGAGCATGTGACGAGGACAACAAACAAAGTGGCTGATTCTTTAGCAAGCCGTGACAGGAATTGTCTGAACAATGTGGATGTTAATTTGCTACCCTCCCCCCTTATGTGTTGTTTGGAGTTCTTAGAACTTGATGCTTGTAGAGTTGAACCGGTTTTTATGATTCACAGGGTGCATCCGATGTTTCTGCTGGCTACCATTTTAATATAAGTACTTTTACCAAACAAAATAGAAAAAAAATATTCTTAAGAACACGTAGGGTTGAACCGGTTGAAGTGACCACCTCTGCCGAGAAGGTGAAGACTTGAGCAAGACAATTATGTCAAATGCAGGGATTCTTGCTTACTTCTTAAGAACACGTAGGGTGATAACTTAACTGAAAAAATCAATTAGCACCTGATTATTGAACTGATTTCCATACTACTGTTCACTGATCTGATCAAGTCCCTTAGTTGTGAGTACTACTATGCATACCAAGCAAGCAAAAGTAACAACTTTGTTCGTACAATGGAAAACAAATTTTATCAACTGAACCGAGATCAATAGGATCATCCCGAGAGTGTAGGTGCATCGGGAATAAGCTTTCCAAAGTACGATTATTTTTTTGAGCTGCAATGCAATTAAGTTGTCAATTTGATGGAAACGAGGGCAAGCCAATCAACTACTCAGTGGCAGGTTAACATCACACGTTGGAATCTTGAGATACTGGATTTTCTAGCACTTACCCAAATTTAATTGTTGCCTGAATTGAGAATATGTGTGTCATCTAGTTATTGCAAAACTATGTTTTATTAGGATGTTGTAAGATTTTGTTATTTTAGTTGTTTATAAATGAGCATTACAATTATAAGCTTCCACTATATAGTGCTACAATACAACAATTTGGGATGAACAGATCTTCATCTTGAAAATATCTTGTCCTTGTTACTACACCCTACAAGCATACCCGATTCTCGTCTATATCGATAGATTATCGCTTATCTTATTGCTGCAATGCGGGGAACAAAAAGAATGAATAACACGGGTTGATAAAATGAGCAATAAATACAAACCAAATGGATGATATTGATTCGACTCAGTGCCAGATTGCATGTTCCAACAAAATAAAAAATAGGATATAGTCCACATCATATTCAACAATAGCAAAAAAAATATAACTACACAGTAAAACCAAGTACACAATCGACACTGAACTAGTAAGATTTGTAACCAGAGCATGCTTGGCCCAGTTTCTACGTATTTTCTATCAAGTAAGCCTTTTCCTTCCCATTTTTCCTCACATCTTCTCCCCTTGGCTTCTGTGTCCACCACAAATTCAGCTTCTCAGAAGCCAAAAATAGCCCCTAGAAGTGATAAATAAAAGTTTAATTTGATGGAGGTTCAATAGCCTGATTGGGGCTATTTCTCGTTTCTAAGAAGCCGAATTCATAATAGAGATGAATGTGGAGGGCAGAGGACAGGAGGAAAATGATAAGAGCTTGATGATTGATAGAAGTTGAGCTAGGTGTACCAAGGATCTAGAAAACACATATGAACACAACAAGTGAACAAGTCTTTATTCTTTCCTCTTTCGACTTCTATATGGGGTTGGGTACAATCAAACGACAGACATCAATACAAAAAGCTTTATAATATAAAATTGGTGCACATCAGAGCGTACAATACAATGCAAGATCTTTAATTTATTCCCTAAGTCCTTAGCCAAAAGATTAACAACATATTTAACAATGCTGTAGTTTCAAATGTACTATAGTATTTCTTACTAGCTCCCCGCTTTCATTCAAGATAATAAGAATGGAGTTATAATACACATATATAGTTCACATGCATTAATGCATAATTATTTAAAGTATGTGGTTGAGTTGTTTAATTCACAATAATATCTAAATTATACAGTTGCTATAGTTAAAGAGGGAACCATGCTATAAAAGAGTGGCCAATTATGATTTTATTGTATTATCTTATATTAAATTATTTCATTATATTATATTAATTATGTATATTATTTGACATCGCTTAGCATCGTTTCTAACTTTGCCAATAGAGTTACTATAGCTGTAAAAAAATTAATTATGACAATCTAAATCAGGAGAAGAAATTTCTGGGCCGCTTGGGTTGGAATTACAGTACATCAATTTGTACCTTGGGATACAATTTACCTTTGACCAGTCTTGAGCTTCAACTTGACATCTGTTTTTTACTAAATCACTTGCCATAATGGTTAATGATTATAGCGATGCAGGTAACTGTGGTATTGAGCATAGAGTTTCACAGCATTCAATTCGTAAGTCAAGGAGGGAAGTAAGGTGGTTCAATGATGGCAGGAAGTTTGGACAATTGACAACCTCAAACTTAAGAAGGTGAGGCATATCTTTGGCTCCCAATCCTGTCCATTGTTGAAAATTTTCCATGTCAGATAACACTAGTGATTAAGTGTTGGAAAACATTCAACTGTACCCCTTGGGTGCTCCATAAAAGTTATCGTCCAAAAATCTCATTTCTCTCATTTCTTCAATATGAAGGGTTTTAAGAGCTGGAGTTGTCCAAATGCCGACAATTTGGTGCAATAACATCTCTTCAAATGAAGTTTCTCAAGCATAGGTAAGTGGTGGCTGAGCCATTGTGGAAATGATTGAAATCCATAGTTTACTATTTGCAACTCTTTCAGGTTATCATGAGTCTTTAGGTCGATGGCGACCTCTCTTGTAATTGTATTATTCCTCACGATTTTCCATTCAAGTTCCAACCTTTGAAGACATGACTTATTGCTTAGCATTGCATGCTTTGCCTCACGGCTATCTTTTGACCCTTTCAAGATTGGTTATCCATAATTGTCTTAAGCTGAATTTGACAGGTTCCGACATGTGTGGGTTTGAAAGCCTTCGCTCATTAGAGATTACAGGAGTTCAAAAGTTGGTTAGACTGCCCACCAACTTGCATTGCATCTGCAACTGCTCTTTAATATCTCATGATTTCTGATTGTGCAAACTTAAAAAGCTTGGAAGCACCTTTGCAAAACCTCACATCTCCTCATAAGCTTTGCATCTATGATTGTCCAAAATTAGTAATGTCGCCTGAGGTGCTAACCTCACCAACCTGCTATCGCTGGATATCAGAGAATGCCCCCTCTTGACCCGAAATTTTACGACGAATGCAGACCGGATCTCTCACATTCCTGAAATTATCCTTAATGGACAACTGCTGGGGACTCAGGTTTACGCTGCTATCTTCAATTGTTTTTTCCCACTACTAATAGTTCTCTTTGTACTGGAATGGTGCTTCCAACTACAAAATATTTGTATTAGATCTGCCGTCATGGCTAACAATCTTCCATCCTTGCATCCCACTTTAAACTGTCTCTTGTTTACTAGTGACTGGTGAGGTGATGTTCACATGGGAGTGGATAATTGTTTGGGGAGGCCAAGAATAGGATGTGAGACATCTTTAAAAGATTTAAAGTGAGATGGAAAAATATTCTAGTGGAGAAAGACATAGCAATTGCATTAGGCTACCATTTTGTAACTGCTCAGTTTCCTCTACATGTGTTATTGCAGGGACCTGAATCAGCTGGAGCTTCATCTTCCGCATTTTCCGCTCAGCACTTGCCTCGTAGTGTCTCCTGTTTTTCTTTAAAACAAGGGATGAGAAGCAGCAAATATTCTGAAGGTACTTCAAGATATGTCTAAATTTTACAAATATCTATGGTAGTTCTCTGTCAAAACTTCTCATAAAGTATGTAATGTAATATTACTTATGTTCCAAGATTGAGTGCATTTTTTTTAACAAGAATGATTAAGCAAATTGAACAATGAATGTGGCTCAATAACCCAATCCAGAGAAACAAAATCTTCTTTGAAATTAACAACAATGATGTTCATTGTATGATTGTAGGCATGAGATTGGGAGAAAGGATAAGGACAAAATGACGCTGCATTGTTGTCTGTTTGCCAATGATCACGAATTTGAGAGCGATAAACTGGTTCAATTGTGGATTGTAGCAGGGTTTTTAAAGAATGAACCAATGGAGGATAATGGTCATCGATTCTTTGATTTTCTCTTAAAGAGAAAATATATCTTATTGTCAAAAGTTGATACTTTGACACAGACTAGAATGTACAAAGTAAATTTGCAAGAGCTAACTGCTACTTTTGCACAAATGCCAACAATCAAAGACTTCGGAATGAGACTAGAAGATGGCAACATGACAGCTAATAGATCTGCTGATTCTTGGCATATCTCTGTGCTGTGTAGGGATGTTGAAGAAATGTTCTTTCAGTCACTCAGGAAATTTCACAAGCTAAAACCATCTGTTTCTCAATGGCTCTCTTCTCACACAAGTGCCGTCTGTTGTATTTTTCTCTCTTAATCTACTTACAGCCCTTGATTTAAGTGGTAGTCGCATAACCGAGCTACCAAGTTCCATTAATGCTGCAAGGGAATTGCGTTACCTTGATCTTTCATGGACTTTAATCAAAAGGTTGCCCTGGTCCATAGTTTACTTGCAAAATTTGCAGACTTTGAAACTTAAGGGATGTGTTCATCTTTGTGGGCTCCCGAAAGGAATGAAGGATCTAACCAACCTTCGACATCTTGATTTTGATGTTCTCGGCCAAATGAGTATTATGCCAAGATAAATAGGGGCTCTTACTGAGCTCCAAACTCTATCAGCATTCATTGTTGATGGTGAAGAAAGTTGTAATATCAGAGAGCTAAAGGTCATGAATTATCTCATAGGGAAGTTTTACATCTCAGGGTTGGAACATGTGGTCAGTTTAGAAGATGCTAACGGAGCAGCTTTGACTAATAAAGGGCGCATAAAGCAGTTGGAGCTTAGATGGAGCGACACCTATCAAATTCCTGAAAATAAGGAACAAAGTTACAATGAAGTTCTTGAATGTCTAGAGCCAAATTCATGCTTACAAGAACTGCAGATAATATGTTTCCCTGGCTCATTGCTCCCAATTTGGATTGCTGATCCACAATACGGAAACCTAGATAGTGTTACCCTCTTTAATTGTGGAAACTGTTGTGAACTCCCTTTAGGACAGCTGCCTAAACTAAAGAATCTGGACATAATTGAAATGAATAGCGTCAAAGTTATTGATCGCTGCTTTTGTGGAAATGAAGTGGGTCGTAGAGCATTCCCAGTTTTGGAGACGCTAGCAATTGATGGAATGTTTAGTCTTGAAGCATGGCTAATTGGAACTATAAGGTATGGGGATTTTCCATGCCTTGTTAAGCTCAGCATGAAACAATGTCCCAATTTAAGCGAACTCTGCTCATTTCCTGGCCTGGGTTCTCTTAAGCATTTGGAGATAAGTCACTGTCCAATTCTCAAACATTTGCCCGAGGAAATGCTGTCTTCCCCTCTAGAGGTTCTAGCCATAGATGCTTGCATTTTGCTTGAAAAGAGCTGCTCAGAAGGAGGTCATGATTCGGAAAAGATAAAGCATGTCATAAACTTATGGATTGACTCACAAGATGATCAATCAAGTGATGAAGATACTACTGAAGATGATGACTAAGAGGTAGGTGATTATAAAGCCTTCAATGCTAAATTTCTTCTACTTCTAAAACTACAATTGTATTGTGATCTTGTATGTGCTTAGGATGTTGAAATCTAGTGAAAAATAACTGTATTTGCACAGATCCCTGCCGTTTATGTTCGTTAATGAGCCTTTTATGTCATTTTGAAAATTACCTGCATAAGACACGCTTCTTCAGACTATAGCTAGAATATCTGCAGATGTGCTTGAGACAGTATGGACCTCTGACATGCCTAATCCTGGTAAAAAAAAATTAGGAAAAATTTCATTTTGGGTACCTGACATTAGGCCTAATTGCAATTTGGGTACCTGTCTTTTCAATATTCTCAATTTAGGTACCTGAAATTTTAAAAACTGTCTCATTTTGGGTCATTTCACTAACGGCGTTAAAAATTTCG
>BSSO01001007.1:0-26674 GCA_030267885.1 Mesembryanthemum crystallinum
TATGGTTTGGAAAGGTAAATAGGGGACGGAGGGAGTATTAAAAATGTGGTCCACATTTCAATATATTGGGTTACTATTTTTGGGATTTTGTGATTGATTCTCGAACTTATTATGTTCTGTAAGACGGTTACGATCAACGGTTTGTAAGTTGGATTCTGAAAGATCAACTATGATAACCCAAGGTTACTATTTGTGTCATTGTGTGAACTTTTGTGTTAGAAGAATTAGAGCATGCTTGCTGATTTTGTGAGAGTCGAGGATGTATTGGTTTCTTTTCAAGTTATTGGGTGTAAGCTGTAATTATGCCGGATTGGTTCTACTTGTCTTTCACGCTTACAGCACGGAAATTATTGAATGAAGATCATCTGTGTGATATTCAGTCCTGGTGTACAGTGTGTCCATGTTGGGAATTTCTATTCTGGTCTGTTAAACTTGGCCTGTAACATGACAAAATAACTTGAACAATGATTTGTCTGTAGGTTTGTATTTGGTGGCTTGAAATCTCCGTCACATGCTTTTGTCATATGATTATCTCTTTTTTCTTTCCTTCTTTTTAATAAATTGGTGTTCTTTCATCTTCTCTCATGTTTGCTTTGGCTCTTCATGTATGCAGCTCTGCCAATATCATCACTGTTCCCGTTCCTCTATTTCATGGTGAGTAGAAGGAGATGGTGCTACGATTCACTTTCTGATACATGAAAAAGTTAAAAGTGTGATGGTCGATTCATTACTCTGCCGTAGATTAAGTGCCCGTTTGCGCTTTGGCCAAGCTTACACTTAATAAGCAGGTCTTAATGTCTTATGTTATAGGCTATTTGGGACGCTAACACTAAGTAAGCAGCATGGCTTTAGTGTATGTCTACTAATAAAGGTTAGAAGGGTGTATTATAGGAATACGCAGCAGGGCTTCAGAGTACATGTACTAATAAGGTCAAGAAGAGTGTCTCATAAGCGATGGGGGAAGCATACACTAAGCAGAAATGTTCTAATGTGCTTCTACTGATTAGGTAAATTTAGATTGGAAGAGTGAACTATAGGCAGCAAGGGAAAAGCTTACACTAAGAAGCATGAGTCTTAGTGTGTTTGTACTAACAAAGTTGGAACAGTGTTCTGGAAGACAAATATTGACTTGTGAGTTGTGATGAGAGGCCATACAGATTTGTTCCCGATATTCATCCTTTTTTTTTTTCTTTTTCTTAATGACGAAGAACATCCTCATGCAAGTGCTTTTTGGATCGGACCAACCCCAGGTAGCCTGCAACCCACCACCACCTAAATCACAATCTATCACCAAATTGTGTTCTCCAAGAGTTGAATCACTTCGTTGCCCGAGTTCCATTTTTCACCTCCTTTGAGAAACCAGACAAACAACCTTTGTGGCCTCACAAATGTAGTCTTTAGGTAATCTGTTTCTTACTGTTAAATCCATTATTTTTGGCATACCAAACATGATTTTGATCAGAAATTGAGATGATTGCTGTGCACCATCTCTACTTTTTTCTCAGTAGATGGGGAAATTACCGTTGTTCCTTCAAATGTGAGGCTTTAATAATAAATGGTAAGAGAACTACTGGGATAGGGTGTGTGGAGAAAGACCTTGATAGTACTGGAGCAGCGTTTTAAGTTCCCCTGACCTTACTTTTCCCAATAGAGTAATGAGTGATTTTTCATTTCTTTTGAAAAAAATTTTCTTCACCACATGTTGGATAAAATGTTTCAAGCTATACTCTATGTGTTTGACTGGGTTCAATGAGTATTGTCCATTGTTTTAGTTGGGGCAGGTGAATATATCTTGCACAATTTTTCCAATGAATAGCATTTTGACCTCCATTAATAATGCAGTTCCTGAAAATAATAAATTTGTTCGAAACTCGTGAGCTGATAGGTGTCCGTCTTACAGTATCCTTCCCATGAGTAATTGCAATGCAGACCAGTGGATACCAATATGAATGCTGTTGCACCTGTTCAATATTTAACCATAGACAACTCTCACACGGCTCAAACGTATTGTGGGAAATACTTACTCTTTTGTGCTTGTTGATCAACTGACATTTTGTGCCAAGAGCAATAAACTAGTGAGTTCTCAACTGTTGTATTTGCATGTGGACTGAATTACTTATAAGTTGAATAAGTAAGTGCTTGAGGAACTGTCAAAATTGAAAACAATGTTTGTGTTGTTAACTGATACAACACCACAGTTTAGTGTTGATGATTTGAGCAGCATATTCATTATTCAATAGCTGTGTGTCAACAATTTTGTTGCATTTGTAGATTAGGGACTTCCATGTAGCAGAACGAGAGGAAGATGTTGGATATTATGCTGGCTTTGTGGGTAAGTTTTAATCAACACTAATATTCATTTTAAAGAACTGTATCCTCTGTTTCTGTCTGAATTTAGACAGAGCAACTTATGGTGTGATTTCATGTTGAAGGATCTGCTTTTATGCTGGGAAGGGTGTTGACATCTGTTTTTTGGGGATTGATTGCTGATCGATATGGTCGCAAACCTGTTATCATATTTGGAACAACATCTGTGTTAGTAACCTACTCTTTCCATTTCAACTTGTCTTTCCTTCTCAAACTTCTCCTTTCTCACTTTGACAAGAGTATATTTTCACTAATTGTGGCGATCATTATCTCATTTCAGGGTCATTTTCAACACTCTCTTTGGCTTCAGTGTAAACTTCTGGATGGCAATTGCAACAAGATTTCTTCTGGGAAGTTTAAATGGGTTGCTCGGACCTATGAAGGTGTGATTGTAGTCTTGCAGAAACTTCTTCACAATGGCCACCTCTGGGCAACTACTCGTTAGAAAATATTTCCACTTATTGAAATTTTATTATTGTTCCTCAAACATGTTGATATTTCTATGCAACCAGGCATATGTATCTGAGGTTTGCCGGGAAGAACATCAAGCTGCCGGCATGTCTGTTGTAAGCTTCTTCTCCCCAAATTCAGTTTAAGTACATAAAAAATCGAATGAAGTTGTTACAGAGAAAAAGGACTTTTTTTTCCTATTGTAATGTGTTCGACCTTGTACAGATCACCACAGCCTGGGGCATTGGATTGATTATTGGGCCAGCGCTTGGAGGTTTACTTGCACAAGTAAGCTTTGTATTCTCTATTTCATACTCTTTTATTTCCGATATAGTTCAATTCAGTTAAGAAACTATGCCTCAAGATTGTTATGTGTAAAGCAGTATCACACTGCAAAAATTACCATTATTGGAAGAAAATGTTTTATCATTATGCACATGAGCTTCTTTTCTTAATGCCATGACATTTAGTTTTTTTAAACAAGAACAACATTTTGAGAAATCATAAAATTTGTGTTTAGAGTTGCCTGTTTGCTACATGTTTTCTTGAAGATCACATGTCCTTTGAAGCAAATGTTTATTAAGAAAAATTTAGCTGGGTCATTGGAATATTTGACGGAGCTTATTGAAACAAGAGTTCTATAGCGTGTTGACGAGAGTTCTCTAACATGTTAGCAGTCACATACAAAAATGTTCTCCTTTATAATTTCTTCAATGCTTTTCTGAAAGGAATCATATAATTAAATTGAGCGAGACTTTGCAAAGCATCAGGTCTTCTCAGTTCTCTAATCTACTTGTGTCAAAGTCACTTTTTGTTAGCAGCTGAGATCCGATTAGAAGGGAAGGCCTGGAGGAGGGAGGGGATGTCTCACTTTACCTATTGGAGTTTGGGACTCATTTGAAGCAGGAAACTCTTAATCCCCATGTGAAGTTATTCAAAGTTTGATTTATACTTCATTCTATCTTTTTCCTGCTAAATTGGTCAAAATAGAACCTGTTTATGGGCATGAGAAGTCTGGCAAAAGTTTGAGTGTGAAAAGTTTCATAATGTACAAAAGGCTGGCAATAACATACTTGCCCCTTCATTTATTTTAAGTTAAATGAAAAGAAAGCAGAGCCCATTATAAGCAGAAGACCCTTAGGAAGAAGTAGGAGGGTTCCATTGCTGTATGATCATTGTATATTTTAGTATGGTGATATGGTTCTTGTATGTTTTTTGAATACTCTTGTCCATAGCTGTTGCATGTTGTAGCTGGTTTGCACAGCCTATCTTTCTTTTTGCTAGATCCTTACGTTATATCAAGACGTGACGAGTTCTTTATTGCTTGCAAGTCAATAATCTGAAACTTTTTGTCTCATACTTCAGCCTGCAGAAAAATACCCTCACATATTCTCCACTGGATCATTGTTTGGAAGGTTAGTGTCCACCTGCCTCAGGCTTTTAATGGCTGGCATACTCAGATTTCTATCCTTTGATCTGCATATAATATAATTATAACAGTGCAAAAATCCATTGTTTTGCTGCAGATTTCCATACGCATTGCCCTGCCTTTGCATATCAATTTTTGCAGTGGTAGTGACTGTTGCGTCATTTTGGCTTCCGGTTAGCCCCTTGATAAGTTTTCTCGTATTTAATTTTTTGTTATTTCTTCCTTGAAGCTTGCTCTTCTGGTTTTTCCATAAAGCAGACTGATAATCAGTACTTCTCTAAGAAAGTTGATTTGCTTATTCAATATAGTCTTCATGATGTGTTCCACCATAATATTGAAAATTTTGACTTCTGCGACTTCGGTTGGTTGTGATTGGCAATGAATATTTTCTATCTGTTTCTTGCATATAGTAGAAGCCACTACCAAGCATATCTGAGCATCAGAAACCCTCGCAAAGTTGATTTTTCTAAATCCATTCTAAAATAAATTGCTGCAATCAATAATTTATATAAACCGCATATGTCACTTATAAGTTGATTATGACCTTTTCTATGAAAACATAGTTTGGCTGAAGCTGGACAAGATATGATGAGTATAATACATGTAACTAAAATTGTGAAAATAATCGTAGTCTTGGGAGGAAAAGTTGATTTCTCTTTAGTTCCAAATTTTACTTCCTGGGTGAGGGGCGCAGATACATTATTATTCCACCTTTATTATTATTCTCCTAATGCTTTTTCTCAACTATCTTTTCCTCCATTCCCCTGTTTCTTGCGGCATTTGGAGTCTTCTCTTGGACTTGCTAATTTGGAGGTCTTATTACTCTACGGTATGTGGGTTACGGATATAAGCAGACAGATAACTTTAAGTGGAGGTGTGTCGAAGTAACTATTATGTGGCTCTTGGTCAAAGCTAAACCTCTCGGAGATTCAAGCACTGTCTCCAGTTTGTCCTATAATTACAGTGCGTTCTCAGGGTAGTGTCATTATAATTTTGTTTATCTGTAAAGGGTTGTCAGGACGTATTTCCTCCTTGTGTATTCTTCTCTCATTAGGTGTCGTACTTTAAACAATGAAAATAAAATCATTACATAGACAACAATGTTCGGCCTCTTCTGACATGCTCATTTTGTTTCTATGCTCGGGAAAAATCATCACATGCTGCAATCATGATCTTCCCCTATTACATTTTACAGTAACATGAAATCTCTTCTTTCTGAGTAGTAGAACGGTATTCCACAATCTCTCTTTCATATCTATATTTCTTGTTCTTCTCCCTTGAATCTATCTCATGTCTGCTACTTTCTATTCTAATTTTCTTGCCTTTAAGATCTCTTTGAGTAAAGCACCCATCAAAATGCAAGTCAATTATCTGATGTAAAGAAATGGAAACTTAAGCAGTGTAGTTCATCCATTTATATGCAGAATGTCAACCACGATTTTGAGTGAAGAGTTAACCACATTGTTCTCATGCAGGAGTCATTGCATATCCACAAAGTAAAAAGCCCGCCTGGTGATGATTCATATGAAGCTCTGGAAGCCGCAACCCATAGGTCAGATAGCAAAAGTAGTGGAAGAGAAGCAGTGGTTCCTAAGAAAAGCTTATATAAGAATTGGCCACTGATGTCCTCAATTGCTGTGTATTGCGTTTTCTCACTTCATGATATGGCTTACACAGAGGTAAGTTATATTTCATTTTCTGTGCTTTTACGATGGAATTACTTTCGAAATGTTTAATTAGTTGCTTCAGAGTATCCATCATGACTGCAAGTTCCACTTGCAGTCATACAAGTTGCACAACCTGCATAAACAGGATTAGTGTTTGATATCATCTGGATGGCTAATGTCAGCTTCACTGTATAATTTCTTTCATGCTGTATTATGAAGAAGGTAGTTTGTGAAGTTTATTCACACACTTAGCTTAACTCCTCATCTCTAAGTGTCTATCGATTATGAAACAGTGCCATGTCTTGTCCATGTGATTTATCTCTTTTCTGTCGTCATTCAGTTACTGTTGGTTGTCAAGTGCTATTGTGATTGTGAAAGCCCCTAGTTAATTGACTTTGTGTCTCTGTCCACTACCCAAAATTTTAAATTCTATCAGTGAAGTTTCCAATTTTTAGGTTCTCATTTGTGTTTCTTCAGATATTCTCATTATGGGCAGTCAGCCCAAGGAAGCTAGGGGGATTGAGCTATTCAACAGAGAATGTAGGTTCTATTCTCACTGCCACAGGTAAGCAGCAGCAGTTCACTGCATTGATCTTTTTCCTTATCTTAACCTCTGCAAAACCATGGAGATTTCAAGAGCATTCAAAGGTATTGAAGTGGGTGGGTTTGGGGGCAGAAGTGATGTGTGTGCTTTCATTTAAGTACTAAGAGTTTTGAACATGCCGATTCTTGTAAACTTGTCTTTTTATTCTGTTTGAAATGCTTGAACCAAAAGGTGTGACTGAAGGAACATCAATGCTCGTACCTGGATATAAGAAATGTCTCAATTAAGTTATTTGACTGATAATGGAAGGATACTACACGTACACATGGCCAGGGGAGAACTAGATAGCTGTAAATCTCGTTTATTTGGAAGAACAACAGAAAAGTTAAACAACACAATACGTCTGTATTGCAATGACATAGTTTGTGAGAGAACCGAGGGTGGCGAGGGACATGGTGTTTCTCTGTTTCACATACTGAAGTTTTGTTTTTCTTCTTGCATTGATACTGAAAACTAAAACTAATATGAATGTGAACTTGTCATATATGATACATCCAATAAACTCTGACGTGAAGAGAACCTTTCAGGTTTTGGTGTGTTGATCTTTCAGCTCTTCTTATATCCATACCTGAACAGAACCTTTGGAACTATTATGGTGACTCGAATTTGTGGGGTATGCTTTCTGAGTTCTGCAAGTAGTCATGCATGTCTCCCTTCAGCAAGAAAGTTTAATGATATTATCTCCTACTTATTGCAGGTTTTGTCAATACCTCTGTTACAAACTTACCCTATGATAGCATTGTTATCAGGGTTCGGCCTAACATTGCTGTTAACTTTTGCCTCTGTGGTGAAGAGTGTTCTCTCAGTAAGTGAACACTATTGTAATCCAATGCACTTGATTGTTTTCTTTTTTAAATTATATTTATTTTTTTGATAGAAGATGGAGTTGATTGTTCTAGCCAGCCTCAATGATATATGATGATCATAATATAGCTCTATACCTTGTCGTTTTTTCAAAAAAAAATTATTACTTATTCCATTGGGTGGGGGTATGAGGGTAGGGGGTAGTGGGTGGGGAGAAGAGGTTGTGGATTGAAGAGGGGAAGGATAATATGTAGCTTCAATAGTGACGCTAAGGGTGACAACTGACCAGTGACAAAATCTTAACCTTTGAGATGATGGATAGGCAACCTGAGAGTGAGAAAAAGAGATGATAAGTGAATGAAATAGATGAGAAATTTCTGAAGTACTAAGAACTTGTATGTAAACATTAGGAATTTAATATGCAGAACAGTAGAGGCAGCAGTTTACCACCTACCCCCACCCCCTCCCCACACAAAAACACCCACACAAAAACACCACAGGACAGAGAGAAACAGAAAACACGGTAAAGAAGCATCTAGCAGCACGAACTATTCTTTGAACATTATTGCATGAGGAGCTGCTGTTCCTTATATTTTGGAGCAAATAATTCAAGTATTCAGTGTTTGTTAAACAAATTATAGTTTTTGTTATTATCAAGTGATTCATATCTTCTATCTTATTAATGATTTTCTTTCTTAAACTTTGATCAGGTTTGCATCATAACCAGCACATTTATTCTACAGAATAGAGCAGTGGTAATTTTGTGCTTCCAATTTTGTCTTAATGGATAGTAGATACTTCCCTTGTATATATTATTACCGATGTTAAGATTCTTTTCAATCCTTCTGAGCTGAATATTGGTCTACAACAGGAGCAAGATCAACGTGGAGCTGCTAACGGCCTTTCCATGACTACCATGTCCCTTTTCAAAGCGATTGGTCCAGCATGTGGAGGTGCATTGTAAGTGCCTTAGTTTGTCTTTTTGTTTAGTGCAGCATTCTGATGCACTCAAACATGTTCATGTAGTCCTTACAATTTGATCTGAAATGGAGCATTTCTTTCTCTATCTAGAACTTTCCCCTGTAGTTGGCAAGAAAGTTAAATGTACCTACTGGGACTCAATGAAACTTCCACCGTTGTTGATATGAGACAATCATTTTATTGAGTCCCAACGAGTTACTAATATGTCGTAGCTCCAGAGTTCAAAACAGATAAATCATTTTGTCAAAGCTTATTCTCTAGTGTTACATAGGATATCATTTGCTTTCCTTTCACATTATTGAAGTATGGAACACAAAATAAGAACTCCTTTTGACATTTTACACATTAGACAAGTAGCAGCGGTTAAGTTAGGATAGTTATCTAGAAATACTAGAATTCCTCATTTTCAAGTGATACGTCAGTTGGACCTTTGCTGCTTATTTTGGCCATCCTTGTATAGCATCGTTCTTACTTCCTTTGCATGAAGCTTGCACTCATGCACTCTCTTTTTATCTGCAGGCTTTCTTGGTCAGAGAAGCGTCAAGATGCTGCCTTTTTACCAGGTATGGTCTAACGAACAACCTGACTTTTGCTGAGCTATACGTACACTGTCACTGAACATCCATGCAATGAAATGCTGATGCTGTATCACTGAACATGTTTGAAATGCAATGTTGATGCTTGGTGATTAGATAGGAAGACATATTATAATTTTGAAAATTTGATCTAGTAAGAATAGAAGATAACTGATCTGCCTACTCTCCCACCTCGATCAATTGCCTGAGTTTTATGAGGCTGTATCAAGTTTTCCTTACACCTATAATTGGTCAGAGGCCTTTGTTTAGTTGTTTTGAACTTGAAAATGAGGCCCTTGTGTCTAGTCTTTTAGACTGTTCTACGAATACCAGCCTATTAGTGGGTCCAGAGAAGGAACTTCCTCAAACTCTCTTTATGGCTCATCAACTTTGATCCTGTGCACAATTAATTAAAAAGCCATATTGCCCTTTGATAGTTTGATCACAAATAAGTTTAGTTGAATTGATTATGGCATTCCCCTTTAGTTGAAAATTGTCCTGTCGGTTTTGTGTTTCTCTCTATTGTGCTTGGTGATATGATGCCTATTCAAAACTTTCCTCTAGGCTCTAGCGACATGAATCAGCTAATTTATTCATCAAATTTTCCAAGCATCCCGCTTTTCTTTATCGTCTTTGTCTTTGTGACATAATTTACTGCTAGGAATTTAATCCCCTTAATTCCAGGACGGTGATTAATGGTATGCAACGAACGAATCAAACAGAATAATATCAAGAACTGAAATAACGGCAAAACAATGAAAGACACAAGATTTACATGGAAAACCCCCAAACTAGGGTAAAAACCACGGGCAGAAGAAGAATAGAATCCACTATAAAGGAGATTACAAAACACTCACGAATATAACTCTCTTACGATCTCACAAGGCACTTAGTCTTGGTAATTAAACACACAAGCACACACTCAACCACTCTAAACCTTAGAAAATTTCAGTTGATAATTCTAGACCAATCTATTGTGAATTAACTTATGCCAATGATATATATAGGAAACTAACTATCCTAAATTAACTAGGTTTAGGACTAGATGGTCGACAATAGGAATTATATTAGGATTAAGAAACATTCCATAAACCAAATATAGCAAAAACTTAGAGAATAAGTCACGCGGATCTTTTCCGCGTCAGCTCGTGTCCAACCCGGGCGGGTGGATCCATGCCTTGGATCCCACCCGGGCGGGTCACCCTGCAAGCGTCCAAAACTGGACGTTCTGTCCAGCCACCCGGGCAGGTCACAGGCCCACCCGTCCGGGTGGTTCTTCACGCCATCCGAACTCCCTTTTTTTCTCACCTTCTCGATCACGCCTCTTGCATATCAACTAGCCCTTAACTACCTTTGAAATTAACACTTCAATTCGAGCCACTTCCCAACAAATCTCCACCTTGGATCGTATTCACGGCGACCCCTTAAACTTTATCACTATCTTCTTCTTTCACTTATGCCCCAAAGGGCAACACCTCAAACTTAAGAAACCTGATTAGGTTGACGCGCCTTCTTGCGCCACACCTTCTTGACACCAAACCTTGGCGATCCCTTATGAATAATCCCCTTAACAGTTGACCCAACCAACTCATACAACGTTCCTTATTTTCTCCCTTTCATCTCAACTCTTGTACCTCTTGAGACATGGATGACTCCACCTACATTAGCACACTCGTACCCCATAGCATCTAGGGCACCTAAAGAGACTAGGTTTGAACTTAAATCTGGAACGTGTCTTACTTAAGACAAAGTTCTTACCTTTCCGTTGAACATCCTCACCCTTACTTCTCCAATTCCGGCAACTTTGCAACTAGCACCGTTACCAAGCTTGACTTCTCCACCTTGAACTGAATCATATGTAGAGAAAGAATCATTGGAGACACAAACATGATGACAACTCCCTGAATCTAGAACCCACTTTTCTTGGACTCTAGTTCCTTCTTTGACAACCATAAGAACATCCCCAATATTATTCACACCATAAAGTTCATCAAACGCAAGCACGACATTTCCTTGGTTATTCCCTTGATTATTGTCGTGTTTCGATTGATGCTTACCCTGCAACTTGGGACAGTTCCTCTTAATGTGGCCTTTGATCTTGCAATAGTTACAAACAATATCCTCACGTCGTGACTTACCTCGAGCACCGCCACTTGACTCGCTTACAGCCCTTGCAACAAGACCCTGATCTGCGGAATACTCCTCCTCCTTCTTGGTCAATTGAGTTTCAATCAATTCACGTTGCAACAGAGCATTTTTAACTTCATCAACAGTAATCTCCTCACGACTGTAGAGTACTGTCTCCCAAAAGTGCTTATACTCTTTGGGTAACAAACACAACAAAGTTATCGCCAAATCCTCCCCATCCAACTTCACCTCAATGTTCTGCAGATCCATAACAATTGAGAAGAATTCATCAAGATGGGGCTTGATTGGTTTACCTTCACCTAGACGAAGTTCCTTGAGTCTACTCTTCAAAAGTAGACGATTTGTCACGCTCTTCGTCATATACAAAGACTCCAACTTTAGCCATAAAGCCACAGCCGTTGTCTCGTTCGCCACCTCCCTTAAAACTTCATTCGATAAGCACAATTGAATGGTACTCAACGCATTGAGATCAATATCAACGAATCCTTCATCCGTCATCGACGCTGGCTTCTTATTCTTACCTAACATTGCCTTCTCCCAGCTGTTTTGAATCAAGATCGCTCGCATCTTGAGTTTCCATATACCGAAATTTACCGATCTGCTGAATTTCTTGATATCAAATCTCACGTTCAGCGGCATATTGAACAATCACCCAAAGCAAGGCAAACTAGGCTCTGATACCAATTTGTTAGAATTGGTATCCTCAAACCCCAGCTCTGATACTAATTTATTAGGAATTTAATCCTTTTAATCACAGGACTGTGATTAATGGTATGCAACGAATGAATCAAGAATTGAAATAACGGCAAAACAATGAAAGACAAAAGATTTATGTGGAAAACCCCAAATTGGGTAAAAATCACGGACCGGAGTAAGAACAATTTCACTATATCAAAATGAGATTACAAATGGGAAATTTTTCCACACAAACTGTGTCTCTTAAATCTCATAAGGCTCTTTTAATCTTGAAGGAATTAGGGGCACCCTCAAGAACACTCAAAAGGAGGAACATCCTCACATCTTGAGAATCACACTCAACCACTCTAAACCTTAGAGAATTTTATTGTTGAGAATCCTTATTCTAATACAAAATTAACTTGATGGCTAATGATATGAATAGGCAACTACATAAACCTAAACCAACTAGGTTTAGGAGTAGATGGTCGGCAAAAACCTGTAGAATAAGTTACGCGGATCTTTTCCGCGTCAGCTTGTGTCCCACCCGGGCGGGTGGATCCATGCCTTAGATCCCACTCGGGCGGGTCACCCTGCAAGCGTCCAAAACTGGACGTTCTGTCCAGCCACCCAGGCGGGTCACAGGCCCACCCGTCCGGGTGGTTCTTCACGCCATCCGAACTCCCTTTTTTTTTTTTTTCTCACCTTCTCAACCACGCCTCTTGCCTATCAACTAGCCCTTAACTACCTTTGAGATTAACACTTAAATTCGAGCCACTTCCCAGCATTTACCTTCTCGTTCTCCATCATAGCCAACAAGGTAATCCAGCTAAATTTATTTCATCTTGCCAAACGATGAACAGGTATGTCAAAGGTATTTTCAATCGAGAGTCCTAATTGAATTACCTCATCACAGGAGTACAATTGCGTATATATTGGTTCCTCCTTCTGCATCCTTGTAACTTGCCTAATACCATAGGCTGGGTATCCTCAGAGAGCACTAGGATAAATAGATAATCTCATAAGTGAAGAGGATGTTCGCGACTTCAACTTCTGAAGAAGTATTAATGAAATCGTTACATATGATAACCAGTAAGCATCATAGTACTCCTATAAGAGTAGGAAAACATATGGAAACCTATCTTTTAGTTTCATATAGTAGGTGGGATAAGCTTGAAGTGCTAAATTTACTGGCTTCAATGATTATCAACCTCATGAGACAAGAGCAAACTGTAGCAATTAGTGAAAGTGTAGTTTGCACAAGAATAATTCAATAAGTAAGGCAGGATATCTCGTCTGTAAGGCACTTCTTTTCACTCAAAGCGTCATAGTAAATAAATGAATTTAAACCAAAAAGTAGTTTGTTGATAATTGCTGCACTTGATTGGCTCAAGTTCTCTATGACGTACAATCTATATTATTTGCAATAGTATTTTGATAATCGCCATTTGTTCTGAAATAGTTTAATGACTTTCATAGCTCAAATGAAGAAAACAAAGGGTTAGAAATGAAGTTGTCTATATTTCTCGTAGTCTCGAGTATAAAGCACAACGGAATGGTGTGCCTCTGTATGTAGCCCTGTATGCTTGATTAGTCCCTCGTCATCCTGTTCTTGTTATGTGTTCTGGAAATTGAACAGCGTGTAATATTTCTTGCGTAAATTGTCTGACCTACTGAAAAAATCAGTACTACTTATAGAATAATAACTTTGCCTTGTTTAGGCCAGAGTTCTGTACAACGATGATAAACTAGCACTACTTTCATTTTAGAAAGGCTCTAATCCTATTTTGGTATTTTTTGTTGCAGGCACAAATATGATCTTCTTCCTCTTAAACGTGGTCGAACTAGTAGGAGTGCTCATGACATTCAAACCATTTCTAGTTGAGCGTACAGATTGAAGATCAGATAGTAATTTACCCAATATTGAGAAAGAAACTTCAGTTAGTAATTACACTCTATATATCTCTTAATAGTACATGTGTAGTTAGGGGCATGACCTCTAATAGATTTATGAATTAAAATAGTGCATGAATTGTTACGTTCATGTTCATATTAGACATGAATTTGATTAGATTATTTAGAAAGATAGGAAGTTAATTTGATGTATTGGGTGTGGATTACACCTATATATACCAATATAGCTGCATCATTTGAAGCATGAAGAGCAAATCAAAATATTCTTTCCACTGTCTTCCTTCTCCTAGCATTCTCTCACATATTGTATTATTAGAACTTTTTTCCATCATGAATTCCTCTCTTCCCTGTTTTGCTCCAAAACTCACTAAACACAATGATGATAATTGGTGCCATCGAGTGAAAACCTTGTTTAACTCACTAGAAACCAGGATGTTGTAAGAAAGGCTATGATGAACAAGAAAATGAAAACCTTGTTTAGCTCACAAGAAACCAGGATGTGGTAAGAATGGCTATGAAGAACCGGAGAATGAAAGAGCTAATGTTAACTATGCCGGACTTTTGAGTGATATGAAAGTGCAGACTCAGATCCCTGAAACCATATCCTTTCAGTCTGAAAAAGGGGAGATGATTTTCAGTTGCATATGATTGAAAACCTCTAATATGTGAATACTGCAAGGGCTTTGGTCATTCTGAATCTGAGTGTAGGAAAAGTATCCTTGAATCTGGCAACCAAAGAACCCTTACCGCAAGTTGGTGGTGAAGAAAATGAAGCACCTGTGGTAACTGAAGTAACTGTAGCGAATGTAAACCCAGAGCCTGCTCAGAATGACAAGGAGAAGGAATGCATAGTCTTAGCCGTTTAAAACTAGCAAACCACCTGCTAATGCTACATTATATCCTTCTACAAGCAATCCATTTGAAATGTTACTGCATCAGGGGGTCAGGATGTTATTGAAACTGGTAATGAAGAGGGCGCTATAGCCAATTCATCGATCCATCAGGTTGATGGAATTGATAATGTTGCTACGTGGAATGTGCGAGGCCTAAATGGCCCAATAGAGTAGAGGGGTTTTTTTTTATCTTCTACAATGATATTAAAGTAGGTCTCATGTGGATAAGCGGACACCAAAACTAGAAGAAGTTTAAAGCATGTTATGAGAGAATTTTTCCTATTTAAGGCAGTCATTAATAACAATGCAGACCATGGAGGGAGGAATTGGATGGTTCGGCACCCTGGTAGTTTCAATGTGACTATTGATGCTTCTCAATGCTTGAGTAGTTCATTGTAAAGTGTTGGGGGTCCCTCCTTAATTGGTGGGCCACAACAAATATATATTAAAAAAAAAATGAGGATGCATCAAAGGAGTTTGTTAATAAAAGCAAATGGTTTTCTTGCTATTAACGTGGAGAATGACTATTTCATGTCAGAGAGAGAGAAGTTTGTGTTATATTTTAGAAACTTCACCTAAAACATCTCCAAGGTTGAGCGGATGCATAGAATTCTGTTATTTATTAAGTTTCTTTATAAAAGGAGGGAGTGGGAGAAAATTTAATCATTCACAGCAAAAAGAAAATCCTCTTAGAGAGAGAGAGAAAGTTACCCACCGTCGTGTGAAGAGTTTGAGAGTATCACAAATTTCTCAAACTATTAAGTAAATTCCACCATATATTGGTGAGATTATATCTGTTGTAAGCCATCCTATTTGGGGTAAGGTATTTGAGAGCTATCCTCTAGTTTTTATAATAGGGACGACATTATTGTATCCTACTATTTTATTAGTGGAAGATTTTCTGGACTCACGTCCCGTGGTTTTTCCTTCACGAGGGTTTTCCACGTAAAATTTTAGTGTCCTCATCTATTTATAATTTTTCCGCATATTTATTATTAGCCCATTTTAATCACACAAAGAGGGAAAAATTATTCCGGAATTATCTGATTTTTCCCAACAGACGGGACGTGAGTCCAGAAAATCTTCCACGTAAAATTTTGGTGTCCTCATTTATTTATAATTTTTCCGCATATTTATTATTAGCCCATTTTAATCACACAAAGAGGGAAAAACTATTCCGCAATTATCCGATTTTTCCCAACAATAACATCAATTTCTAATGGAGATTAAAATATGCTCTACTATTAGGCTTTTGAATATAATGAACTAGTTTGAGACCCCATACGAAGCATCAGGTTTCATTTTTTTAATTTTTTTAAAAACTTAGTTCAAAATTTGGTTACTGTTATTGTATATATCTAATGTTGATGTTTCAAAGTACAAAAAAGAAAATGTTAATATTTCAAATCGGTTATAAATTTGGATTTATTTATTAAAATATGAAAAATTAGCCTAAGTATACATATGCAAAATATAATATATACATAAAAGAAGCATTTTTCGACAGCGTCGAACGTGCCACGTAGGCGAGCTATTTAAAAACTAATTGATTTAAAAAAATAAAAATATTTTATGTTCCAAAAAAAGATTAATCTAATAAGTTAACAAAAATCTAATGAAGATTTTTTCATTTACCAGATGCACATTCATCCAAAGTAGCCGAAAACCTGTCAAAAAATACGACTATTATTTAAATATGACTAATAACTTTTGTTTAACTTTTCAAAAACTTAGATTCTTAACGCCATTAGAAAGAGTGTGAAGTGTACTTTAAAATGGCACCCATTTGTATAAGGGATGTCAGTGGGTCAAAACCCAGGCCCATTTAATGTGCTTAGTTTGACCCAGACTCCTTGGATTGTAAACACATATCAGATATCCACATTCAATTTTATTAATCGAGCAGGTTTGATTAATCTAATATATACATCAAATACATAACCTAAATAACTTTTAATAATGTACCGCGAAACGTGCAACGCACGGGCATACACCTAGTATAAAATGTACCATAGCTATCAACAATGAAAATATCTAATAATAATGACACGATACATAGCAAACAATTCAATAATGAATAAATAAAATCGTTATTGTTAGGAAAAAAATAATTATTTCACTTCTTAAGTATGCTATGTACATGTTTATATGAGGAGCAATGAAAAAGATTGACAAAGATAAGTTTTAATTAAGAATTTATTTTATCGATAAGTTGTTAACTTAACATGTTAAAAACTGTTAGCATTTGACATGTAGTATGATAACCTATAGGTTATGAAATTGAATTTCAACCATCATATTTGTTCAAAATAACCTATTATAAATGACTAATCAAATGTTGATTCATGGTATAGCCACAATTTATGGGAAAATCAAGTTTTAATAGTGTGGTATAGATAGATTGATACCGCATATATTAGTGTAATTACATTGATATATAAAATTAATAGCTCAATATAATTGGCACAATAATTCGTATGTTAATCTTAAGTTTAAGGGTTCAAATCTTAGTAGTGATTTTGTTATTAGTTGTAGATAACACAATGAAAATAGCCAATAAAATGAGGACACGTGACGAGATACTCAAAATAGCGACAGATGACGCAAACCAAATTTGAATAGTTAGTATATAGATATAGATTGCATCGAGTTGTCTCAATGGTTGCACTTCTTACTGAAAATGCCGACGGTCCTCATGCATCTGATAAGTGCCTTTGTGGGCGAAAACTAATGCATAAAAATATCATATCAGCGATGGTACTGGTGACTCAAAGTTGGTACTGACAACCTTTTAGTATCACTTTTTTCTCACCTATTATCACTCCAGTACTAATTTATGCTTACACTATATAACTCTTTGTTTGGCCAATGCTCACCTGATATATCAGCTGTCCACAAGAGAGGACTGAAACTAATGCTACTAAAAAAAGTACTTAAATGCTAAGAAAAGTGGGACCTTATTTCGGGGAAATTATAATTAGGGGTGTAGATAGAGTTAAGAGTAGTAGTTTAATCCATGGTCAATAAGGAAAGGTGAAGTGGACCTGTGTTGAGACATCAGTGGGCGATCGAGAAGCATTAGAGTAATTACTCTTATCATATTCATATTCATATGGGAGTTGTTGGCTTTTCATGTCTCACAAACACTGTTGACCCTCAGGTGTTATTCCCCCTCCCCTCTTCTATCCAACTACTCTTTGTACAAAATAAAAGTCTGAATTAAAAAATAAAAAAAAACACCTTTTGTGTAAAATCTCAATTTAAAAAGTTAATTTTTTTTTGTTTTTTTATTGATTTATTGATTTTGTTGTTGATTTTACTCAAATGAATTAAAGTCAACAAAATTAACATAATAAAAATATAACATCATAATTTTCTAACAATTGCATCAAAACAACAACGATGTGACACGATTATCCCACTCTTCTAGCAACTTTCAATTCAATTTTAGTTTTCATAAAAATCCTTTTAATAAGCATTTGTAGTAGGGATGCAAAAATTCTAATCCAGACCAAGTTTATCACACTAGATTGGGTTATATCGAACCTCATCCGGTTTTCAAAATAATCTAATCATTTGTCCTCACATGTTGAAATTTTGATTTTCAGTCCAACAACGAAATGAATCAATATGGCTAGGTTCCTGATAAAGTTTGTTTTTCACGTTAATTGAATTTTTTGGTTGTGTTTGTAATGCATTACCTTTAATTCAATCTATTAATGAAGACATATATGTAAAATAATACCGGTCTAAATTGATTCATGGATTTTTCGGTCTATGATTTAATATTCAGTTAAAAAAAGAGTCAAGTTAAATGAATTTAATTACTAAATTGTAGGAAGAAGTTCAAGAGAGAAACATGGCATAGACTTTTTTTTTTCTTTTAACAGACACAAAACTTAGCATATAGGAATTATACATTCAATCTCATGTTCATGAGAATGTAGTACTATCAATTGGGGGGAGAGGGGAAAACCAGAATTGATTTGATGATTATAATGAAAAACCAAAAAATTATTCAATAATAATAAGTCAAACCGTGTCACTGTAATAAAAAAGTGATTTTTTTAATCATTTTAAGACAACATTTTTCGTAATTATTTTGGAGTAATATTCATGCATCAAAGATTTTTTTTGACAAGACTGAATCAAACTTTTGCTAATACAAAATCTTATCAAATAATCATCAATCATGCACCCAATTGCAGGTAAGACAGGTCATCAAACCCATCAACAGTACCTCACAAATCATTTCAAGAATCAATATTTCCAAAATAATTCCTCTTGATTTTTGTACTCTACTGCTTCTTCTATTTCTTTTAATTTTCATTTATTAATAAAATTCAACAATGAAATTGGAATCCCAAAATATATCCGGTTTATTTGCCAACTCAACTCTTACTTTTCGACCCTGACTTGTGAGAGTGAAGAGAAGCTCTTCATTAGTGATGAGTGACCAGCAGCTTGTCGTGTATACTTGTGGAAAAACACATCAAAAGATGTCCAAAAAAAAAAAAAAATTATTAATCCCAAAAAAAACCCATCAAAGCTGGCACCCTACTACCCTAATAGTTTCAACTTTCAAGTTGATTGCGGTTTGGTCAGCTAAGATTATGGGTTCTACTCGAGATATGTTTACGTTGAATAAGAGAATTCAAACATGATTACTACGCATTTACATATTCCTTTTAAGATTATATCCATTTT
Organism: Mesembryanthemum crystallinum; assembly: GCA_030267885.1. Taxonomy (NCBI): domain Eukaryota; kingdom Viridiplantae; phylum Streptophyta; class Magnoliopsida; order Caryophyllales; family Aizoaceae; genus Mesembryanthemum; species Mesembryanthemum crystallinum. The sequence goes on from BSSO01001007.1 coordinate 19,215, forward strand.
ACCTTAGTCATTTAATTCCGTTCAAATCGTTAAGATTCATTTTAAATATATTCTGGCGAACTGAACACACCTATAAAAACAAAAATAATCACACCAAAAAACCGGAAACGATAGCGACAATTTACGTCGATTATTGAACATGAAAATTGCCACACAACCCCAACCATCATTATTCTCTCTCCTCTCCTTCATAATCCCCTCTTTTTCCAGCCTTTTCCCAACTAACAACCTCTCCTATTCTCTCTCCTCCCCCCTCTCTCTCTCCTCACCACCACCACCACCTCCACAACAACCGCCACAACCACGGCCACCGCCAGGATAGAGAAACTATGGCGGCGGAAGACGATGTCGTCAACTCCGGCCACAAGCGTCGAAATAGCATCCCATCAGCAGTCATCCTCCCCACAAACCTCCACAACGGCCACCACAACCACCACCACAACCACCACCACTACTACCTCAGCCACCACCATAGCCACCAATCATCACCGTCACCATCGCCATCTCCGGCGACCTTATCCGCCGATTTCGAGCTCGTCTCCTTCAAACCAGACGATTCCTACACCTCTTTGAAAGACTTGATTCCGACGAGCTCCGCCACCACCGCCGCCTCGATTCTCTCTCCTACGCCGCCGAATTCTGCCACCACCGCCTTAACCGCCGCCGTCTCCACCGCCTCTTCCGGCGGCTCCGGCTACGAGATCTCGATCCGCAACCGCCTTGTTAAGCAAGCAGCCTGGGCTTACCTCCAGCCTACTGTTACCTCTTCTCCCTCATCTTCTCGAAGATTCTTCTTCTTCTCCGGCGAGTTTCTCCGGCCGTTGTTCGCCGAATTCCGGCGATTTGTTGTTGAGTCGGTGACACGTGGCTACGATTGGTTGGTCGACGCTCTCTGGCTCATCCTCTGCAGATAGCGACGATTTCATTCGTTATGGTTGACTTGACTCACCCTCCCTCGATGAAAATTACAATATTAAAAAAAAAAAAGAAAAAAAAAAACCAGTGGTGCATTGATGGAGCAAGTTTGTTCAATTAGTCTTGCGGGAGATATATTGGCCGCTATTTACTAGCATATTCCTTATGTAATATAAGAAGAGAGAGAATTGCAAATTCATGGTGCGAATATGTGATTATATTCCACTCTAATTGAAGCTCCCTTTTTCAATTAGGGAGAAAAATGTGTGCTACAAACATTTGAAGAGAAATGTGTATTTTTTTTTCTTTTTCTTTCTTTTCTTTGGTGAGTGTCATACATTGGAATTCTGTACAGTGATTAGGTCAATAGTAGTAATAAGAGTGGGTTAATGAATGGGCTTGGATCGCCTAAGTTTTAACCGGGACGTGAGTGTTGTTCTTTCCTTTGTTGGGCTTGAACCTGGGCTTGGGCTCGAATCCTGCTTAAAGACATCATCAACATGGACATATTCAGTTTGGGCCTCATCAAGCTCCACTTGGACCACATTGGACTTTGGTGCTTGGGCTTGGGCCTTGAACAATGATGGGAACATGGATGGCATTGGAGGTGCTGATGGGGCCGGCTGTGGTGGTGGTGGTGGCGGCGGCGATGACCGACCCTTTTTCGAGTGTCGTGGTGAGGCCGTCGGGGAGTCGGAGTTGCGGCGGTGGCGGAGGATGGAATCCATTGGTGGTGGTGGTGATGGCCGGCCTCGTGGTGGTTGATTCTGATCATTTTTCTGCAATAACGATCATCACAAAAGTTCAGGAGAGCAACAAATATGGTTCTTTTTTTCTCTGTATTTTCCCATCTTTTGTAGGTTTATTCATGATCATGTCAAAGTTTTGTCTATTTTTGTAATGCCATGAGTGCACATACTTCGCTTGTCATGTTTTTTTTGGGTTCATATGGGGCCAAACAATGGCCCCTATGTCTAAATTTTTTTTTTTTTTTTTTTTTTTTTTTTTTTTGCAATTTGCATATAGATGGGTCATGGGTCCCATTATTAGTAAGTATGGTGATAATTCTTCTTGTACAAGTGTTTTTGCCATTGAAATGTTTATACATACCCAAGTGGAACCCATTGTTAACCTTTTTCCTTCTCATATTCAATTTAGATGTTGTACAATCAGTACATCAAACAATGACACAAGTCTTTGTTACAAACTGACAACAACCTATAATAAAACACAAATTTCTTTTTTTTTTTGATCCAGGCAACCATTTTATCGCAATATATACGATAAATGGGAATTGGAATTTGGGATCTAATATACCTAATATTTCAAATTGAATCATCATGATCAATATATCCTTAGGAACCATAAGACACACAAGATATAACTGAAAATATTTGAAAATAATAAATACAAGTTACCAGAGGCCATAAGGTGATTTTTGAGTCTTGACTCATAAGTGTATCAACTATCAAAGCAAGCTAAGTAAAATTAAGTCCTAGTTTAAAGGTGTCATTAGGTTTAACTAGCATGATCCTTTTTTTTCTCCTAATTTTAGAGTATGATCTTATGTTTATCCATAGGTCATAAATGGCAAAATTTCACCAAGCAAGGTGACAAAATTTGAGCAAAGTATACCTCAGAGCCCTTAAGCCTAGAAGACTGATTTGCAATGTATTGAAACACATTGAAGACTGCTGATTGTCCCAATTGAGTGCAATTCTCATAGTAGTAAATGGCCAAGTCCCAAGCTCTGAATCTCAACTCCTGTAGGTTTTTGTCAATGTCTGTCTCATGTCTTGCTACAAAAGGCCTCAACATGTTCTCATACACATATGAAGTTCCCTGCAACATAATACAACCTCTTTAATTTCTCAATACAAATTGAAGTTAAAAATTGAACTGACCAAATGTACTAGGCTTATTTAGTGTTTGTTTTAAGCCAGCATGCAATCCTGAGTTCGAATCCAAGGTCTTGCATTTTCTGCTGCGAGTTGCAAGGGGTACAGAACTGCGCCTTTGGGCTCACGTATAGATTGAGCCCATTGAGGAAGGTGTACTGAGAGTGGGGATCGTAAACTCATTTGGATGAGAGATACCGTGATCAACCCACGTAACTAAATTGAAAAGATTATTACCCAAATTCGTAGATTTTGTTGGAATAATTACCTTGGTTTTCGGATACCAGAGGTAGATGATGAAAGCCAACTTCATCTCTCCATATAATGGCACCCTTTTGGAAAAATTTAAGGAAGTTTGAGTCAGTGTTAAGAAGAGAAATTGTGCACTAGGTGGTATTTTACCATGAATGAGGTAGAAGTACTTACCATGAGATGAATACATCCAGAAATCTCTCACAAACCGAAAGAACAGCAACAATTATCCTATAGAAAAAAACCAATGTGGAGGGCTTAATCGAAATTGCAATACACTAGAAAATAGTCATTTACTATAACTTATATGTGCATACATTGGTTCTGAAGTCACTAGCAATAGAAAGGAAATCAAACTCTAAGGTCCTACATACCTAAGCACAATTGTCACAACATAGATTTTCATAGAAAATCATACGACTTTGGAGTTAAAAATTACAACCCAGCATATACATGTTGAAATCTAATTTAGGACGTGTTCATTTCACCTTACTGAATTCCATTTTAGATCGTTCAGTTCAGTTTAATTTAGTTCAGTTCATGTACTTTTTCTCTCAAAGATTTCTATTCATATAGTTGAGTTCAATTTAGTTCAGGTTGTGTAGTTCAGGTCGTTCAGTTCCAATTCAGGTACTTTCTAACGAATCGAACACACCCAACAAATAACGTTTGTGTAGTAGGGTGAGTTTCACCTTTTTCTTACTTTTATTAGTTGTGTAAAGTGCTACTACGCCAAGGATGATGATTGACACGAAGTAATAAACTACTCCATATATGTTGAATACAAGTTGGTAAATTAATACTCGGTCAAAAGATTAAATAGAGAAATAGCTGGCCAATATAATGCCTAGAGTTTGACTAGTAATGGTAATTCTATGTAGAAGGTATTTATCATAGAGCAGTTGACCTCCTCAACCACTTTACTTTTAGGCCAGCCAACAAAACCAATACCAAAATTTCTCATCACATGACATATCCATAAAACAATAATAATAATCTTTCACGTTCTCCTTAAACTTCTATTATCCAGCAAATTATAAACACCTAAGCTCACAATATTCACCACCAAATAATCAATAGTTGCTAAATTTGTCGGAATATTCTCACACAATCATTCTATTCTAAACTCAATTCTATTATATAGATCATCTCAATTTTCTATAAACACGATAATATGAGAGGATAAGTAGGAATCAATACTCTGGTAATTCTTCGAAAATACATTTTATCCCAAATGGATGACACACATATTAACGCGACTACTTAGTGAAAAAATAAAAGAAGAAAAGGATGAAATTGGTATAATATTTTGCAAATAAATTGACACTTATTTAAGAAACTTTTGTTGATCATATTAAACAAAAGAAGTATTATTAATGGTTGAAATTGTGAACTTCAATTATCAATTGTAGCCTACAATAATTACATGGTGAAGGGAGAACTAACTTGGGTTGGGGTAAACCGGTTAACTAATTACTAATCGGATAAAATTCCCAACTTCAAATGATCATGTATTAAATACATCCCAAATCGCCAATGATCATCAATTATGAATTATGATTTCCACCCACAATCAAATTAGCAAAATGTACCCAAAAAAAAAAAAAAAAAAAAGGAAAAACCATGCAATTTTATGATAGGCATAGAGGAAATGACAGACCAGTATTGGCACCAAAATCGAAGTTCGTTAATGTCAACCTTGTTCCTCTCCACCGTCTTGAAGCATTCAAATGCTGGGTATGCATAACCCAGAATCATCCTGAATCCCAGAACAAAGTTGAAATTTCTCAATTAAATCAATCAAAATCAAATATGAAATGAAATGAAGATTAAAAAGAGAGAAAATCACATACACAAGTCCCCTGCTAATGAAATCTCCCAACATTTTCGATGATCAGATTCTAACTCGAACCCAAATTCACTACAAAACCATATACTCTACTATTTCTCTGCAAGAAATAAGAGAAAATAAACAAATTCAAGAAACTGCAAAAATGTAGAAAAATAGGAAGAAAACAGAGGAGAAACAGGGGAATTAGAAACACACCTTGAATTATAAGATGTTGGAAGCGAGATGGAATTTGGGGACTTGGACGAGATCAAAGGCTCTGAGGGAAGAAGTCAGAACCTGCAAATTAAAATAAAAGAATCAAAATGAGTCAGTGACATTGAAACGAAAAGGAGATAAAATTGATTTGTTTAAAAACTTTTGCAGAGAAAAATTCAATGTGATTAGAGATTGTACCTTTGATCTTGGGAGAGAGGAGAGAGAAAAAGGGGGTGGTGGAGAAGAAGAAAATAGTAAAAACGAGAGAGAGGGAGAGAGAGAGAGAGAGACTTGAGAAGGGAGGAAACTGAAGTTTGCAAGACAGGGTTATATGTTATTGTTAGTATTTATTTTTATATATATGGAGAGAGAAGGAAGAAAAAAAATAAAGGTTGGTTTTAGAAAAAGAGAAAGGGAAATGCGGGAGAATGATGATTAGATTTAAACCCACGAGAGAGAGAGAGAGAGAGAGGAGAGAGATTACTTGTTGGGAACGCCTGCGGGGAGTATTTTAGAAGAGATGGTCATGGTGGGGTCTACAGGAGAGAGAGAGGAGGCCCGAGAGTGGATTTCTTGGGATTCCAATTCATTGTACCGGCGGGAATCCTACTCCCTTTTACCGTTTGGCAGTTATAAGTTATAACCCATCCTCGTTTACCGCTAAACTCAACTTGGACTACACTTAGACATAGTATCGGGTCCATCGGGACGGGTTTGGGTCGGTTAACCTCAAGCTGCAAGTCTGATATGGTTATCTGTAGTAATTTTTGGTGTACTATCAAGATATTAAGTTAGATTTTATCGATTTTTTAATCGGTTGGGTCAGGTCAGATTTTCGGGTTAGGCCTGCTTTACTTTTTTGCCTAATTTAGCAGGTCGAGTCGGGTTGATTTCAACTTGCTGATTTGAAGTGCATTTCAATGGTACTCCCAATTAGTTTTGTTGTGTGCTTTCCAAATTTCGAATTAGCTTTGTTGGTTTTTTATCGGGCGGATTGGGTTGGGCTTTCGAGTAGGTGTTTAGAAATTTGATTTTTGGTTATGATCGATAAGGTATATTAAAAAAAGTTATTAATGGTTTGTAGCATATATAGAAGAGAGATGTGTAGATATAGGAAATATTCGATGATATATGGTTGAAATCATAACTTGGTGTATACGTTAGTTTTAATAATGTTGTTTTCTTTTCTAGTAGGTGAATCATATATTGACTTGTGTAATAATGGTATAGTTTAAACATAGTGGTAAGTAACATATAAAGATAAGGGGTTGAAATTACAAGCATAGAATGACAGAATAGTTAGTAACAAAACCGAGATGAGGCCATTATAATTAGTCTACAAAGTCTTAGTTGTTAAGTATATTTTATAATATTTGGAAGCAATCGAGTTTAGCTAGAAAAATACCTTGTTCAATTGGTACAAGTCATTGAGAAGGTTATGTTGCTTAGTGATATTATACTAGAGATCGAACAATAATAGTTCTAAACACGTGTGTTGAGGCTTGTTCCAAAGATGAACATATAAATTTTAGCAAAATTGAAAATCAAGTGAAATTATGATACCTCTTGTGTTTGTAACTTATAGATGTGATTTGATTTTCACAGTATACATTTTGGGTATTTCGACTTCATCATCCAAACTGTATGTAGATTATCCTATTACCTATATAAAGTACAATATCATATTTTATTTAGCTTTTTTTTTTGGGGGGGTGTTTTTGTTTCCGTAAGGCTAGTTAACTTCAGAGTTGGCCTTGGGGTAGGTCGGGTAGGGTGACCGCCTAGGGTCCAAGTGGGAAAGAGGCCCAAAAGAAATAAATAATGAAAGTTATTAATTTTTTGTCCATGGTCAAAATATATTATCTTGTAATTCTCTACAAAAACTTGTAATTGGTTGAGCGGATAAAGGAGAAAATTACTAACCACCCACTTGGTTTGTGGTTCGAATCTTTAAAAAAAATATGTAGGGACTCTTATATTTACTTCACCCTAGGGCCTAATAAAGGATAGGAACGGCCTTGGTTAACTTAACCACAAAACTATTATTAAGTAATCCAATTAAGGCTATGTTCTCTTCACCTTATTTTAGCGTATATTCAGTTCAGTTCAGTTCAGTTCAGTTCAGTTCCGATCAGTTCAGTTCAGTTCAGTTCCGATCAGTTCAGTTCAGTTCCGATCAGTGCTAATCAGTTTAGTTCAGTTCAGTGCATATTATTATTATTATTATTATTATTATTATTATTATTATTATTATTAGACCTAATAAACGGCTCATGCGTATGCGGTTTTACCTTACTATAACTATATTATGAACTAAATACCATGTGTTTTGGTTGTACTTTTTTGAA